>CP136888.1:14598296-14788296 GCA_033000465.1 Sciaenops ocellatus | reverse complement strand
AAAATAGAGTATCGAACTACATAAAAAAATCTTTAAATTCATATAAAATATACATAATCATGTATATGCACCCACTTCAACATATAAAAATCTGAATTATACAGAAGCCAAACAGCGTTGAAAAAAAAAAAAAAAAAAAAAACTGCAACTGATTGACAGATTAGGTCACATGTTGTGTTGCCTTGAAAGGAACATAGCTTATAATTGTAACAGCCTGAGGAATTGATGAAAACTCTTCTGGCTGTTGCCCGGATACCGTGGTACTGTTTTCCACATGATAGCAGGATGAAAAGACCGTGACTGTGGAGTGTGGAATCCTTTATTATGCTGTGAGTTTTTTTTTCCACCACAGAGACTGTGATAGATATCTGTGAAGGAGAGACCGCAGTGTGCATGCGCGCAGACTGAAACCAGCCGAGAAAACAGACTGTGAGTGAGAAAAAAAAAAAAGATATCATCTACCTGATCCTGATACAGTTCCAAAATTGGTTGCACTTACACTATAAATGCAACAGAGTCAACTGTACGTATTTCACCATTTTATTCACACACACACACACACACTCTCTCTCTGAATTATAACTTAAATATTATGCCTTGACTTTTCCTAAAATGTTGATATTAAACATTTCCTTTGGTAAAAAATGCCATTAATTCCTCACTTTCTGACTATCATTGCTCTGGAAATACAGACGCACTGAGGTTCCTACTATGCACTAAGGCTGATGGATATTCAGTCATTCATTTCATAGGGTTTCTTACGCAACTTAAACTGAAAGTTATATCTTGATGGAGCTTAAATGGCGAACAATGACTAATGAGTTTGTGGGTAACTTACAAGCCAGTCGCATGAGGTCTTTTCCTAGCTAAAAATGAGCAATAATTGTGTACTTGTGTTACTACCTAAAAGCTCCTGCTGTACCAGAGGAGCAGGTTAGTGTGGGGAAATGTTTTCACAAGTTCCACACATCCATTTGGTAGTCATTTTATTGTCCTGTCCTGGATCGGCCTCCTCAAATAACCTTGTCGCTGTATAGAGATGACCGATGCTCTGGCAATTGTAGGCGTCCTCTTAAAACCTTCACTTCTGAATGGATACCCTTTCCTATCATTCTTTCTATCTGTGCCATGAGGACAAATATAGCCAGAGAAGGGGCACTGCAGCTGCTGCTACTGCTGCTGTTGGCAGAAAGTAGTAACAGTCTTCCACAGAAAGATGCCCTGGACTTAAATATACAATACTCTGTAGAGGTTTTGACCACAAGGGAAGTCACTTGTCTGATATAATAAAGAGGCACAGGCCAGACACTATTTGAGCTCAAAAGATTTTTTCAAGAAATAATTTCTGATTGATTAACTGCTGTCTTACCGTCCTGAGCAGGTTGAGATGATGCTCCCATCTCCCCTGGCGAAGGGTCTTCTGTGTTAGGCATCGACATCAGTGACTGACTAATGCTGCTGTTTGTTTCATTACAGAACATGTCTGCTTGGCTGCTGTTGGAGCTTGATGAGGCGTTTGGGGCACAATCATTGTCTGGTTGTTTCTTCTGAATGTCTGTGGGAAAAAGGTCAAATGATGAGCAGTATAAACCTTTGAGTATGAAGAGTTTGTTAACTTAGGCACTAAGCCAAGCCAAGTGTGGCATAGGAGGAACTCAGATGCATCTTTGGATGATGCTCAATTACATTTAAAAACAGTGGTAGACTGACACAGTTCAAATCTTATGTAAATGGCATAGTTTTCTCCTCATATCTCTGGCACTGTTTTTGCCGGAGCACAGACTATAGACTGCGTGAGAGGGAACTAAATATTCTGATGAGACTTCAGCAATGTCGCAAGCTTGAAGGCTTCTAAAGAGTATTGAATTTGGAAGGACAAATCTCTCAAAAAATAGTCATTGCTTAATGGTTGTCAAACTGACACATTTCAGCTGAATACAGGCAAGCTACACAATAAATTGCTGAGAAAATGGTAAAAAAAAAAAATGTTTTTTTTTTTTTTTTTTTTTTAACTAATTCATAACAATGAGCATAACACTCCACTTTACCCAAGTTTGCTTTTCAGACTTGCTTCTCCCCTTTCTTCAAGTCCTTTTCAGTACAGCTACATAACCGGAGACATTCTTTGACCCCTGGCCCCCATCTCACTGTACACAGGTCTATGTTAGACACAAGATCAGTCAAGCAAACAAACACACATAGGAACAAGAAGTTACCTGCAAAACATTTTGAGCAGAGATTCATAGTTTTGCTTGACCTGAGGAAAAGAGCAGAGGGGAAAAGCAAATTTGTTAATTAATTAGCTTATATAAGAGTTGCAGTTTTTTTTTTATGTATATCCTATACCAACACAGGAATGCTAAATATTAAATGTCCAGCAAGAAATTAAAAATCATGCACATCATTATTTAAATTGTAGACAGTGAACAGTGAACCTTATATAGAGGTGAATGAATCCAAATCAAGCAACCTTTCAATATAAACATCCAAGTCTCGTTGTTCAAGCAAACAAACAGACAAATGCTGCATGTAACTAAACTGTAACTCCTAGACCTAGAAACTGTTCTCAAAAGTTGTTTGACCAAATGAAGACTAAAGTAAACTCCAAACAGAAGTCCATGTCGTGTACAAACTACGTTTGCTAACATGTTAACCATGTAAACGTGTTATGTCAGAGCTGCATTTCTGTGTATTTGAACTTTTCAACCTGAATTGACTGCCTTAATTATTCTTATTACTATTCTTTTACACTATTTTAATTTAACAAATTGGAGAAGATCATATACATCAAATCAAATACATTTTACTATGATTGTGATTATATAATAAATTACATTGAAAATGAATTTAATATGTTTATGTAATATGCTTTGGAGTCTTTCTGCCCCCTTGTGGTCAATAATTACTTAATGTAACTTTAAAATGAGTTGAAGTCATCTGTTGGTTGTCGTATAAATATAACAGTTGTATTGATTTAAAGTTAGATTTTTTTTACATACATAGATCTGTGAGGGATTTCATTTTACCCATGGTATAGTATTCTTATCAGTAGCACTACTGAATATAAATGATTATATATTTGTAGGTAATGGTCAATGGGCAGCAATCAGTTGTCTCAAACTAACATACATACATACAATGTGGTAGCAGTGGTGTAGAAAATACCAGAATGGTGGAACAGGTTTGTCCAATATTGTCAACAAAATGTGTGTCAGCAATGTACAACATGAAAAAAAAAAATCTTACTGTTAACTAAACATACTTTCCTCTTTCCTTTTCATCAATAAAGATCTTTGATAAATAGAAAAAAACAGCTGTTGTTTTGGGGTTGATCACTGAAGCTTTGCTGATTTCAGCAGCACAACTCTTTCACAACAGATGGCTCTGGCTTTCCTCTGAGAGGGCTCCTCTCATTTCCTCTCCAGCCCTCGTCCTTACTGTCTGTGCATTGAGCGTGACGGTCGCTGCTATCAGTCACATTCTATTTATTTTGGGTGCTTCGTTGCACACCTTTGTCCTCATTTCTAAATGTAGGGTCAGCTGCAGTCAACCTGAGGGCTGTCTGTCAGTCTGCTGGTGTGTGTGGTCTTGGATATAAAAGAGAAAGGAGGAAGCAAGAAGTAAGAATAGAGGAGAAACCTCATCATGGGACACAGACAAGGAGGAAGCCGATACTGGGTAAACAAGCTATTATATCCTGTTGTCAACTTTACAAATCAGAGGTAATCACAGATTAATTAAGGCATGAAAATATGTGAGGAAGGGTGAGCAAAAAAACATGCAGGAAAAGAAACCGCTGCACGCCTGTGTGAAGTTTGAAGAGCGTGAACACAATCACTTTATTTCATAGTTGGCCCACTGCTGTTACTAATGGGAATATCTGATTGGGACAAACAGGAAGATGGGTTCACCTTTGTGCTGCAGTTTGAGTGACATAAGCAGTAAAATTGAAAATGACTTCCTGAATAACAGACATATTGTCACCTCTGCACACCGAAAACAGATTATATAGTACAGTTCTATATTTGCACCTGGAGGAAGTCCAATAGTTTTGCTTTGCTGATGGGTCCTTCAACCAGAAATCTTAAGCAGCACAAGCTTGTTCCCTTCATCTACCAAGGATTAAAAATGGCAATATCCATGTGGAAAACCTATGCATGTTATTTTTACACCAAATAAGTTTTCAAGTGGTATTTGGTGACATATATATGAAGGTTTTTCCATTTTTCTTTTCCAACCTGCAAGAAAAGTGTCTGAGAAGAACATTTATCTGAATAGTCTTATAGCAACAAGTTTATTGAAATTTCATAGGTTATGTAGAATTAACCTTACGACTTGCACAGCTGTGTAGACAGCTGGAATATATATCATTTGTATATAGTCAGGCCTTTTATACAACACGAGATCAGTTAAATAATAAACTACTACTACTAAGGCCTTGAATTGCAATTATTCTGAGCTGAAAGGAAACTGCCATTTTATTGCATGCATTCAATACTTCTATTCATCTAAAGAAATAGCATAAAAGCTTATTTATTAACTAACTAATAAAGCAATTACTTCATTAATCTAGCAATTCTCTACGGTTTTGGCAACAGAAATCTTCAGTTCAGTATTATACATCTGTGTGCTAATATAAAATAATTAAAATAAGTTGGTACTGTAATGAATTTAAGAAATCAATTTCTTCATTGTGTATCCCACGCAACACAGCTCATGATGTAAAGCATATTTTTAACTATGAAAACTGAACAAACAACACAAATTAACAAATATATATCATGAGGGGATGTGGTAACTGGTACTCGCTTTGGTACACTGTGTCTACGAAGGTGACAATCACTTTAATATCTCGAAATGTATTAGGCCATTGCAAGCAATGTTATACACTTACATCATTAAAATGTTTTAAGGCTAAATTGGATTTGTATACCTGTATTTCAAGTTATCAATTAACAAATTAATTTAATCTTAAAGCAAATATAACATTAAAAGGAAAACTCCACTGAAAACCTGTTAGAGAATCAACACATAGCAGCTAACCGCAGTAGCAACAAGCAGAAGTTGTGCTTCAGCTATGTAGAACCTAAACCTGGCTGCAGTTCAGGTTTATCCTGTCTGCTCCTCCACCAAGTCAGGCAACCTAAACAAGGCATTGAATATCTTTTGTTTAATTATGAAAGATTAAAAGCCACAGTGAGTGTAGCCCTGCCAAATTAGTGGAGACACCTCTCTGATACCAGATTTGAGAATAATGAACAAAAGGGGCCTTTCTTTCACTCCAAAGATCACTTAGTTTCTCTCAGGTGGGTCGAGGGGGCGAGTAACTGAAGGAAGTACAAGCATTAAGCTCTTGTTATAATGTCAGATGCAATTATGGTTTATGAGCCACTGTGCACCAATCATAACTATCCATGTTGCTTCTGAATGTACCCTTTTCAAAAACAAGTTTGAGGCAGAAGGAGACATGTGAAAGTCAAACTGTAAGAAAGAGACACATGAGCAGTGACTGCCCTGATGCTATGTAACAACCTGAAGGAACTTGTGTTTCAAATGTTGTCATATATTACGCTGACAAGTCTGCAGCTTACAAAAAAACAAGCAGGTGATTCCTACCAATTCCCATTTTTACCAATCCAAACGATGATGTATATAATAGTTCTTCTGTCTGATATCCTACAATGCATTGTGCTCTTGTCACCTGTGTAATAAGACATCTGGAAATCATTGTCTACTAATAAAAGTCAGAAAATATCATACACCATATTTATTAGGAATGTGTTCAGATGCTCATTAGCTACCGGTTAATCTATTCTATAGAACATGTAGGCGAGGGACAAGATTTTGTTTTTGGTAGCATTCTGGTTTTCTTTAGTAGGGCGAAACGCACTGTCCGAAATGAAGAGGACTTAGCTTTTTTAAATTTACCTAGTGAAACTATCCAGTCGTAGACATTTTCTCTCAACTCCAACTTTCTAGTCGCATTTCTAGTTGTTAATCTTATCAGATATTTGTTATCTGGATATCCTACAGTACCTAGAGTATTGAATTCCACTGTATTAGTATTATTTAAAAAAATGTAAGTGTACATAGTATGATAATCATTCTTCATTAGTGGCTGGGTAAATACTGGGTAAAAATATGACATGACAGATAGACTGATATTACAAAGAGAACAGTAGTGAGAGGAAATAAAATAATCAGTCTTCATGTAACAGCTGTGACTTTCTGCTTAAAATGGGCTTGCTCAAAAGAGTTACAAAATTGTGGCAGATTCTCACAGTGTTATTACTAGACTGTTGTAAATGTGAGAGATATTTAATCTAGAAGATAAAACATCTTTGTGAGCAAATGTGAAACTTTCAGTGCTTAGTTTTGATACTGTAACATGACTCAGAGATGATTTTGGTGCAGACTCCAAAGATATCTGGAACCCCGGTGAACTCTCATCAAGTGGGTCATTACGTCCTTGTGAAGAAAAGCATTTGGAAATATGTTCATAGAAAATACTGTCTGTTATTGAGATCTGGTGACTGACATTGATTGCAATAGCTTTTGTTTCACATCATTTGCATGCTCATCCAACCAGTCAGTGGGCGAGCTGTCACCTCCAAACAGATCACTTCCTAAAATATGCAAATTGGGTACTTTAGTGTACTAAGGCAGCTCTCATAGCTTTAGTGTACTAAGGCAGCTCTCATACCCTCTATGAATAATAACTGGGGAAGAAAACAAACTTTTTCCTCATCAAGAAATAAAATATGCAGTCTTTCCTGGCCTGGGTGGGTGCCACATAACTTTATTCACAAAAGTCCAACAAATCAACTATATGAGGCTCCCAATGTTTACAAACATAGTACAGCAAGTCTCTATCTAAAGTGGGACCTTTGTACCAAACTTGTCTCATGATAACCTTTAAGTTAGCCCACCAAATGCAAAGAGTAAACAGAACGTAAATCAATCTCAATTTAAAGCACCATAAGATACCTATATGCATATTATTTAAATGCACTATATTTGTAGGATATGTATTACTTTTAAATGTCATTTCACCATTGCAAATGTGCTCTATGGGCCTGTATTAACTGGCCTCTGTCAATTAAAGCAAACATGTAGCAGACTTCATTAAATAAATGTCACAAAACCTCACTTATATCTTTGGTTCACATGACTTTGTTGTCAAAAAGTGTACCACGACACGATAAAATGTACTCATGAGGATTAAAGTGCTTAAGAAAACTTAAACAAACACACTGTGTCGATGGGTTTGTCAGTATATTAGCACGTACTGTGCTTTTCTTTTAGCTCATTCGAGCTGATAAAATCAACAGTGCTAGTTTCCACCCAAGTCCAGTTCATGGTTTAAACAACTGCTCTGTGTGCTATCTCTAACCAAGCTTCATTTATGAGCTAAATACTTTGAAATTAGCCATTTTATTAGCCCTGTCACACCTGTCACATTACCTGGACGGCTAATCCCACGCTCCCTACCCTGCTCTCTACCTCTACGGGAGGTTACCGAGGCCAGCTGGCGACAGCTAGCAGCTAATGCTACAAAACAATGGGGGGGGGGGGGGGTAATAACAAGAAAAGCAGCTCATCCCTGTTTGAGCTGCTAACGCTAGTAGCTAGCGATTGTGCTAGCTGTTGGCAGAGAAAGAAACCATCTGCAAACAAGATATTTGACAGGTATTTCGCCTTACCCCCAGAAACCACAGGGGCAGCGCGGGGGTATAACGTTAACGTTACTCGGAGGCTTGCTGCCCTCGCTCCCCGTGTCCCCCATGTCGGTCCTTCCGTGTGAGGCTCTCCGCGTAGCAGGTGAATCCGGGGATGGAGTGAGGGCCTCGTATTTGCGTTTAGATCCCCTGGCTTTGACAAGTACAAGAGGCAATAACCCAGGCCGGATTATCCTCTACAGTCTCACAAGACGAGGAACGATTTGCCGACACGAGCGGCCACTGACTCCGTAAAATTTAAACAGTTTAAATCGACGCTGAGACACCGGAGCCGTCAAAGCCAGCGACGGACAGAGCCACCGGGGAATCCTGGGCCGATCAGCTGGAGTGAGGAGCGAACCACTGCCGGAGAGGGGAGCTGTGTGGCGAACTGGACGGCCCCAAAGTTAAACTGACGTGTTTGTGCTGAATAGAAAGTGACAAAAACAATTACAGATATGATCCTTTTAAGCATAATAGAAGCTAAAACGCCATTTTAACTCGGTACAATTTTAAATGCTTGAGTTTGATGAGCACTTGAGTTGACATGGTATGATCCATACAAAACACAGGATCTCCTACAACCAGAGAGCCCATGACACTGTGGCACAGTGTTTTCAGGGGCTATTTTAAGTAGGAAAACATTGAATTTAGTCTGTATTTCCTTTACTTTCCATCTGGTATCTACTTTTGCAGAACTGGACCCACATTTTAGTTATAATGATATGCCACCCTTCCTGGGGCTTTGGAAAAATGTGAAGCTCTGAAAAGCATGTTTTCTGCTTCCCTTAAAGCAGAATCATGGTAAGAATATACAATCCTACCTACACAGTGTTGTTACTTTGCATGTAGTCTAATAATATTTACTTAGCAACAGGTGTGCAATAGGCTGAAAAGTGTCCTTTATCACACAGGATTTTAACAACTTTGCATTGCAAAAGACCTTTTTAAAGTAAGACTTTCAGACATGTCACAGTTTAAATAATAAAATGAGTGATGGCTGAATTCCATTTAGCTGCCTCAGTTTCAGGGTCCTGCTGTTGTTGACTCACTGTGTTATGGCTTATGCACTGAATAGAAGAGAGCCACTGTTAATGTTATTAATATCTGTTCATTTCATAATATGACAAGTCAAAAAATGTCACAAGACGTCACAAGGCAAAAGGGCCTATTGAGACCTTTTGCACTTTGTGGCTCGTCATAGGAAAAACATACCTATATGGAATGCAGCCACTACACCTGTAGGTGATGAGATGTTTAAAAAAGATCCAAAAGATTGTGTTGGTCAAATGGCATCTGACAAAACTGCATGACTTCAAGAAGAACAGATTTATTGGCTGTTTTTTTTCCATCTTAAATTACCATTAGTCGAATCTGTTTATACTTGACAGGATGTCAGACAGTCGTTCAGGGTGACCTGCAGTCTGATTGCCCAACATTTTATTACACTGCAGAGTAAAATGAGTTGACATTGCATGAATGGCCTGAAATTTGGCTATTCATCCATTCATTCAATGTTATAATGACAAAAGGATGAATCCTACCATCTGCAGGTCAAAATTTCCACTTTCCTCTCCAACAAGAAACATCCAAAACTAATGATCAGCTTCCTCTTCCTAACAGCCAAAATGTTATTGGGCTAAACATCAACATGAAACATCCATTCTGACACTCTCATTTTGACTTATCAGGCAGAGGTCTAATGAGTACACCTAACTACAACAGAGCCATTATTATTTTTATTAGTTGCACATGTGCATTTTCTGTTTTGACAAGTACACATTACTTATCTTTTTTTCTTTTCTTTTTTTTTGGGGGGGGGGGGGGGGGGTAAATCCATTCATCGTTTGATCTATAAAAAGATAGGAAAAAGGTGAAAATTGTTAATCCCACATTCTCAGAGTACAAGGTGATGTCTTTCAATGTCTTGTTTTTTCACTCCACAACCATTAAATATTCTGTTTAATATGATATAATACAAAGAAAAGCGGGATATCTCAGATATCTCCATATTTAAGAGGCTGAAAACTGAAAAACACACACTGAAAAACAATTTCTACCATTTTTGCATTTACAATAAATTTAATGGTAATCAGTTATCAAAATAGTTGTTAATAGTACTCTATTAACATGTTAACGATAGATAATCTGCATGCTGAAGTTAGCACCAACATAACTAGAGCTGGATGTTTAAAACAAGTCAACTAAACTAGATTCAACTAAACACTAATCAATAGGTGTTACGTGTGAGAATAACCTCAAGCAAACCAGTGTGCAACCTATTATGACAGAAACCTAAGATTTAGTAGTTTGCTGACATCACAGCTGGTTTCTAGTTTGGGAATGGGGTTGTTTCATGTTCACAAATATTGATGGCGCTGTCTAAAACAACAGAAATAGCATCACAGATTTCTGTTTTTCACCTCAAAATGACTTTCAGAAGAATGCAACACTCCACTTTAGAGCCAGGAGGTTTGGATTCCCCTCAGCAAGACCTGCCAAGAAGTAGCTTCTGTCTGCAGGGAAGGACAAGTGGGCCCTGGGTGGAATGAAGATAGATAGCTGATAGTTCATTAGCTAGTTAGGCACAGGGAGGGGTACACCGCAGAGGATTGTAGAATCTCGTTTTTCAGTGTTGCTAAGAGCCCAGTGCAGGGCCAAACAATGCTAGCAGGCTCAGTTGTTATTTGCCTCTCAGTCTCAATCAAAGCAAACTTTTAGTCTTTTCTCTGTTGCCCTTTTGCCGCCTTAGGACATTATATTTCTGATGGAACATATTGTTTCAAATAAACAGATAACAATGGTAATTTATTGTAGCAAACAAGGCCGTGGCAAGCCCCAATTTTGGCCCCGCAGTAGAAAAGTGGTTGTTGCTTCTTTCCCCACAGCCCGAGTCCAGCCTTAGGCTTGGTTGTCCTCTTGAGATTTGCAGAACACCACTTCAAAGACAGATCCCCTCTCACTACATACGATATATCCCCTCTCCCCTACCCTGCTATAAACACAAGAACTTAAGGAATTAATTAGACACTGGATCAAACACGGGTTAGCAAATTCAGCTCACTAAAGATTGCAGGAATAGTGTAATAACATGTTGAGTGTTGTCATGTGGGGTATCTTTGATATGTATGTAGAAGCCTGTATTTCATTTCAGATCCACCATGACAGCTTACATTTGCAGTCTGTTGACTCCTCTCTTAGCCACCAAGGGATATGGTTAGAGATATTTTGGAGGCTTTGCTCCTCAGACTGAGGGACAACACCACACCCCTGTGAAAATGCAAAAAAAAAAATTCCATTATAGAGCGGCTGCTCCTCGAAGGCATGTCCATTAATGACAGTTTCTGCCACAAGGGCGGCTCCCAAATTCATTTTCCCATGGCTCACATCAAAGAGGGAGAAGTTCAGATAACCTGTGAAACAACGTAGTGCTGTTTATGTCATAGGTGAAAAGGTGGAGTGGTTTTGCAGTACATTTTATTTATGTTATGGTCTAATCAATATCTAAGGTGTTACTTCACCATCCTGCAATCTTACGGCCCCCATGGAGCCAATGGAACATATTTATTTATAGGTACAGTAACAAATCACAACCTGTACTGTACATGCTGATTACACTTGCATTACCCCATGTGTCGATAAAGAGAGTTGATTCACGGTTGCTAATATGAGAGACAGGCTGTCTACAACATGCTATAGATAGATATTGGAAATCTATATGAACACATTTGTTCATAGATGAGAGCCTTTCTTATCAGTTAATGCCATCCTCAGATAGGCAGGCTGGCTGTTATTGACTTGATGACAAGCGACATGTCACACCTTATAGATTTACTCTGAGGGGGTATATCAGAAAACAGGATTACCTAGTTTAGTCTGATAACTGTGAAAACGGTATTATTGACCTGAATAAGCAGGCTATTTGGACTTTGGATGTTATGGACATTTACTCATATTTACAAAATTACATAGAATCCAGCTGGTTGGAGAAGAAAATCTGGAGTGGAAGACAGCTGACAAATTCTGCCTTAAATTATTATGTCATGTTCAGTTTCTCATGTCATTCTTCCAATTGCATTTTGCAAAACATTTGGCAATGCAGAGTAACGTATTGCACTTGCTGTGTGTTGACTGAACTCAGTGAAATGATGCTAAGTGCAAATGCTTTTTTATCAATATGGTGTTTTCTGCTGCACAAATGCTCAATGACAGACGAGGAAAACCATCTTTGACAAGGAAGCTGAGAGCCCATCGCTTGGCTGTGAAGCAGTAGTGGCTGGTGATAATGTTTGAAAGTACACACAGGCAGGATAAACATCAGAGAGGACCCTGCCAGGCAGTCAGTAAGCTGTTTGCACCCCTTCGTTCTTACCCCCTACCTAATTATTTCCTCTCATTCTCTTTCTCATTGTCTCTTCTTTCCTCTCTTTCACCACAAACTCTTTCTTTACCTATCTCTACCACTTCCTCTCTCTTCTTTTTACACACATATGCACACACACACCAACAGTCCAGCCTCCCACTGCGTGCAGAATGTGCAGTGGAGCCACCCGTGCATCAGGCAGGGAAGCCAGCATAGCCAACCTCCCTACCATCTCTCTATCTGCTGATCAAAGAGCCGCTAAACAGCCAGAAACTACAGCGAGTGCAAGAGCCGAGCATGCACAGCAACACAATTAGCAAGCACCACTTTTTCCTATTTTTTTAAATTCCACTCCTGATCCCTGGCATTTTTGCACACAAACACAGTCCTGCATATATGTGCATACAAATTTGGAAAATAGAAACACAAACATGCAAACACCTCTACTTGTATTAAATATTTTGTGTACAGCCAAACATAGAGGCTATATGCAAAGTAAGATAACCAGCGACGTCACCTGTGAGTGACTGTTCACGATGGCATCAGCCACTGATCTCTAAGTTGCTCAATTAAAGTTAGTGAAGAGCCTCAACAGGGCGAGGAGAGGGGAGGAGGAGGAGGAGGAGGATCAAAGGGAATACAGAGAAAAATCCTAGCAGGAGAAAGACAGAGAAAGGAAGTGTATGTGTGAGAGCGTGCACAGAGAGAAAGCATATGAGTGAGAGAAAGGCAGAGAAGAGGTTAACAGGGAAGATGGTGAAAGAGATGGATAGTAGCCTATAAAAAGAGAGACAGAATGTGCAATAAAAAAGAAAGAGAAGAATGGCAGTATGGACAAATTGTCACACTGATATTTAGGTTTCTGTTGTAATTAACTGTGTCTCTGCTAAGTGATGTAGGAGTCATTGCTGAAGTCGTTTTTATTGTTAAAACCCTGTAAGCTGGCAGAGTTTGTGAGAAAACAGAGGTCAACTCACATCATTAACAATTTGTCATCAGCAGTATTCACCACAGCCTTGGGTGCTCGCAGCTCGTCCACACCTGGAAATGGTTGAAACATGAAGCAAATCCATATTTTTAAGATGGGTTGTGTATGTGCGTGTGTGTGTGTGTGTGTGTGTGTGTGTGTGTGTGTGTGTGTGTGTGTGTGTGTGTGTGTGTGTGCGTGTGCGTGTGTGCATGTATGACAGCAAGAGAAAAGGCAACACAAGGTGCCAGACGGTTGGATTTATGATAGAGAGCCATTCCTTGAGTGCCAGACAGTTAAGACAATCATATAAAGGGTATTTTATATTAAATTTAGTGCTTACTTTCCTTTGTGAGTGCCTTTAAAGTGTCAATCATTATCATAATAGAAATATCATAAAACATAAAGCAGATTTAAAAAAGAAAAAAACACCTGTACCTTACCATGTTTAGGGTTAGGGTAAATTTACAGAGAGTCATGAATATGTGACCTTTTAGGAACACAGTGTTTGAGGATTAAAGTTTTACAGGAAAGAACATGCTCCCCTTCTCACGAATGAAAGTTAAATTCATAAGCAATAAAACACACCCATGTTCAATTCAATACACTGTTACAGCCTGGTTTGGTCTGGTAGGACCAGTTGCTAATGGTGGCTAAGGTTGCTGTGTAACTAACATTACTGTGTTTATTCACTGGCTTTCTGACTCCTTTCTACCTGTGTTACTGGTATCTTATATTTACAACATTATCCCATAAAAACCACAGCTGATATCATTCATCAAAATCATGTTGTGTGATTTTAAGTTAATCAGCAGCAGGCCTGACAAACGGGTATTCATAATGGTAAAAGAAAGGCTGTCAAACAAAGTTATTAATGAGACATTTGCGTGGGAACAGTCATTTGAAACATAATAATTCAAATGAAGAGTATTTTTTCATCATGTTCTTAACACTAAAGGCAATGCCAGGACACTTCTGGGAGCAGTGCCAGGTGGGGGTGAGCCACAAATCCGGGGTAATGTGTCAGGGAAAATGGATGTGGATTCTCTACTGTAAAAGGATCACAGTGTACATGAAATGGCTCTGACTCACTTCGATGCCACTGCTTATTCAAGTGTGCCCTCCAATGGAGGAAAATAGGTCATGTTGACAAAATAGACTCTTCTGCTGGATGTTTGAGTGATACTTGGTTCTTTTTTCCACCTGTGTTTGGGCTCTTCAAAAATGTTATTTTTGAGTTTCCCCTGCCATCAGATGACAAAATCAGTACTAATACTAACCCTGAAATTATAGGCACTTTCCAATAATTAAGACTAATTTAATATCACAAAAAAGTAGCACAAATAGTGAATAAGTCAGGTCAAATATCAAGGATCTCAGTTACACCTTGATATTACAAATAAAACTTTTGCAAATTGAAATTACCACCAAATATTCTTCTTTCTCTCTCTCCGAGGTCTCGAAGCATCATTTCTGATAATCCAAAAACAATCAGAACAAGCACAGACTTCATTTGTAGCATATGTTCATTAGTGACACATTATAATGCAGTTTTTGGAAAGGTCGCTAAATGATTGCGAAGTTCTAATCCAAATGCTAATTCGGTAACTGATTGGGAAAACGCAGTAATGTGATGCTAATACTATGCAGATGAGTTCTCATCAGAGCTGTCTATCCATTAATGAGATGATATCTGAGTGTACAGTACGTGTGTGTGTGGCAAGGTTGTATGCACATGTGCATGTGTCATTAGAACATTTAGCATATTAATGTTCAGTCAATCAGTCGCTTTGATTAAGACATGCTATAGTCGGTAATAAACAGACAGAAACAACTACATGTTGGAGATATGACAGCCAGCTTACATGACCAGCTAATCCCCTGTAAGAAAAGTTTTGAAATGAAGATATACAGCCAGAAGAAAATACTTTATGTATGTAAAAACATGCATGCTCAGAATGCATTGCAACTCATCATCGGATTAAGCATGATGTATATTTATAGTGCTTTTTAATAAAGTCCTTTTTCTTGCCAGAAAACTTCAGATTCAAATTCTCAGTTCCAGTCCTTCCTGTGGTGTCCATTCACCCTCCCAAAATATGCTGGTTAATTGGGTGGCCCAAAAGAAGCAAAGATCCCAGAGAGAGTAGAGCTTGCTGGGATGTCAGCCATTCGGGATCCAAATTAGCTCAACAAGAAAATCTTTTATGCCCCAGATTTCATTTGTTGCTTGTGTACTGATAAAATGCTGTTTGCTGTTCTATTGTAGTTTTTACAATAAGACATATTATAAATACATTAGTAATTATTACATTTAAATTTTGAATGTGCATCCAAAACAGTGGTGGAAAATAACAAAGTAGATTTACTCAAGAACTTTACTTTTATTGTACTTTTATGTTCCTATTCCACTACATTTTAGAGGTAAATGTACCTTTTACTCCACTATATTTATTTGACAGATATATATTTGAAGTAGTTACTTAACTGATTAAGATTTCACATTAAGATTTCACACTAGATTACTTGGTAGAGAATGCACCCCATGAACCGAGGCTGAGTACTTGGAGTATTGGCGTCTTGGCCTGGGTTTGATTCTAGCTCACAGAACCCTCAGATCTCCTTTAGGAGGTTTTTGACCTCTAAGTTGAAAACCACTGGACAATGCTTTATCTAAAGTAGATAAAATTAGCTCCACCTTAGCCAGCTACAACAGTGCTATAACAGTAAAATGCTGCTTACAAATTGTTTCATGTCATATGGTATTTTGATCACTCACAGGAAACATTTTATTGCTGAACGTGTACTTTTAGTTTTGATACTTTAAGTACATTGCTGAAGTATCATTTAGAATTCATGACTTTACTTGTAATGTACATTGTTATATTGATGTTTCTTCTACCACCGATCCAAAGTAACAAACTGTCAAGAAAGATTTGAGTGCTTTGGCCAGGTGACAAAGTCAAAGCAGTGGGACACTATTTGTATGCAGCTGATCAGTTTCACTGGCTTATTCATAACACTTCATAACAACGAACTGAGAAGTAGCCCTCAACATCAGTTGCCTCATATTGTCAAGCACACTTGAACACAGAACCACAGTTACCTTGTGATCTAAGGGAGTTCACTGTGGATCCCTGATTACAAATAATTACATTTTACAACTGCAAATAAGTCACCGGTCTCATTCTGTCATGCCATCAGATCCCTGAACTCCACTGAGACCGAACAGAGCGTTAACTTGCATCATTTCAAAGGCACTAACACCACACAAAGACAAAACCTTTTTTTTGAAAATTCAGTTTTACTTTTTCTTCTCAGGACCCAAATGAAAAATGTTGTCTTTCATCCAGGGACCCAATGCCCATTAAAAAGTGATGAAACAGAATGTAAGTGTTCATCTCAACTACATTTCAAAAAGCCAAAAATATAGGAGGAGGAGATGATGTAAGGCAGGGCATTCATGTTATGTTACAACTATGTGCTCTGAATCACAACTCCATCTTTGGACTTTGCCCTTCCTGAGAGTCCTGACTTTTGTCAACAAGCATTCAGTCTTCATGCGGGACCTACTGAGTTGATTTTGCCGGGCAACTTCATCCTTTGACTAACCATGCACAATTCAACAGAGCCAAACACAACAGGCTACACAACCAACATGCTGCTTCTCTAGACAGTTCCAACTTAAATTGGCAGAAGTTATGAAGCAGCTTCTCTACAAATGTGTTGTGACTGAGCACAGCCAGTGCAGATTTACTGGCACTTCCTGAAGAAAACCTTCACTTTTCCATTAGGGGATTCTACATGGGAGATCCTAGTATAACTGTGTGGAGAGACTATGTGCCACTAGAGGGCAGCAAAAGACCAAATGGAGTTTCTGCCTGTTTTCTCTATGCTTAGTGTTCAACTACAATGCATATTTGGCCAGAGACATAGTGCTTTTCCTTAGATTGCTTCATTCGACAAGATAATGTGTTCACTACACAGTACAATTATAACAATAATAACACCATCAATAAAGACTACTGCTCCCAAACTGCACCCTCTGACTGCTATTACAAGTACCACTGCTACCACTGATTGCAATAACATTAATAATAGATAATAAAAGTAATAATGTAATCATTTTACTGATATAAACATCTAATGACAGTACAGACCTTCCATGCCTTTGCAGATCCATTTAACAGTGCTGTACTGACCTCTGGTGGAAAGTTGGTACCTTGAGAGAGTCAAATCACTTTTTTATTGCTCTTACTAATAACTGTAGCAACAAACATAATCACCCAGTCTTTTCCATAAATAGAGGTCTAAGAGTGCTTTGCTTCAAGCATCACACAGAGCCTACAAATACATAAACTGACATAGACCATGAAGTTAACAAAATAAACATGTATATTTCTCACACTGCTCTTGCGGTAAATCTGAATATGGTGTTTATAATGTTAGATTCTTGTTGAGATCAGAAGCAGTCAGCTCTTATTGTAGTGTTAAAGACACAGTCTGTTCCAAAGTAAATGAGCTGCTAGCTTCCCTACTACAAACTGAACGTTGTATCAGTCGTTGACAGCTAAATCTATGTGTGTAATATATTTGGTGCTGTAAAAATGAGTTTACATCGGTAATGAAAGAAAACATTCCTATATTTTTCCAGAACATTTACAAAGTTAACCAATTTAAATGATAAAAAAAAAAAAACTATGGACTGGACTTTTTTCAGTCATTATGCCAAAGACATATGCCTTTCAAGTCTCTTCACCTCACTGAATGCATAATTTTGCAGCTTTTGAAACCGATGAACCAGCATTTGAGGCAGAGGCTCTGTGACATGCCAGGTGGTTTATTGTGCGTGGTGATGTGAATCCAGCTGTCTTGCAAGATAACTATGATCTCACTGTACTTCTGCAAGTTCTGTTATCTGATCCCTGACCAGCAAAACTTTGTCAGACATATTCTGCAGATTGTGATGTATAGTTGTTGCTTGCATTGGTTGTGCCTGATATGATATACGAGTGCACGATATGAAATGTAGTTAAAAGTGTGTTAAGTTACACAAAACACATGTACCTTTCCAGTCAAAAGCAAATATATCTCATAATATATCATAATCATAAACATCACTAGCCACACTTGATTGTATTGTCTGTGAGGTTACACCCTATTAAAGATATGCACACCATTTCACAAAAGATAGCAAGAGCAGCTCTGCAGGAACACTTTTTAGAATCACAAATTGTTTATTTTTCATGTTCACTTTATGCTCAACAAGATTGATACATTTAATAATCACCAGCCAACACAATGTTCCAGTGTATTCCAGTGTGATAGACCGGAGTGAGAGCACAATGTGCACATTAAAGAAACTTTCCATTTACAACCTCAGGAGCAACATGAATAAACATGTTTTCACATTTTGTTCATGATCTGCTGAGCATTCATGTTGGGTTCCACAATCCATTTCCCTTTCCTCAAGTGCAGATTCATGCATATCTAAATCTTCCAGTATCTCTACATCAAATGATCTTTGGCACAGTGAAAACATTATTGCACATTAACTACACGAAGAAATGTTTAATATGATTGCATAATGCTTCCTAGAACTGCAGGTTATATTTATTATAAAAAGGTTGTGTATTTCAAAGTAAAATCCTACCTAACATCCTTCAATTGTAGCTCAACTATCATCACAGGAAAGTTGATTTATTTCTTCATGTGGGAAAAGACATCGTGAGAATATGGTCATTTTAACTATATCTGTCCTAGCTATTCCTATAGCTAGAGAAACATTAATCCTCTTTTTTCATCCCTGAAACTAAATGATGATTTTATCTTACCCTGGTAAAAGGGTTCATCGTCCCCCTTTTACTTTTGTCATGCATCTTTTCAGCAGAGATGAGCTCTGATGTTTGGCTCACACCTACTCAGGGCACCAAATATCTAGCCCACTGTTTCCAAAACAAGACTCGACATGTTTCACGCCAAGCAACAGGAGTTGACCTGGTTGTCAGTTCAGTTTGCTCTCATTCGGTTTTCTCAGGAGGAACTACTTCCATCAGCAGCTGGAGATGCATGGTGATGGGTCCTACATGAAGGTCAAAGATCACATCATCACTATTGAGGTTGGTTTACCATGAGGTCAGACAACAATGATCAAGAACCAATAGAAATATTTCAATAACTTGAGCTCTTGAATTTCTGTAAAAAATGAAGAGTAGACTTACTCATGAGTTTGCGTGCCCAGTTGACCTTCCGGTAAACAAACGGGTAGTAAAAGAGAAGTCCACTGAATATGAAGATCGTACAGTAGAGGTACTCCAGGTCTGGCTTATCAATGATGGGAGCCAGGACTAAGTAGCAGGACACCAAGACCATTAGGCCTGCTATGACAATTGGCACCTTTGAGTGCAGAATCACAAAATTAAACAAGGAAAATGAAGTAAAAAAAAACAAAAACAAAATATGATCTAAGGCATGATTGTCAGACAAAAAATACTGTCTTCCCAAAAGCTTGGTTAAACTCATAAAAAATTGACCTGTATTGGGGATTCTATAAAACAATGTTGAATGGCTCTCATCTGTCAAGCTGACAATGCTTCAGTACATATCATATTCACTGTCTCGCTACCTAATCAGTTAGGACACAGATTGCAATTTTGTAGTTTCAAGTTAACAAAGCATCTAAACTGTTGAGGCAAAACATCACAAAGGGGAAGCTGCCTTCAAATAAATCAATCAGCAAACTTCACCTTTACTGGTCTGTGGAGCTCCTTCCTGGTGAAGCGCATGACTATGAGAGCCAGCGCTGTCAGACCATAAAACGCCCACTGAGCAAAGCTGAAATAGTTAATGAGGGTGTTGATGTCTGCTGGGACAATGTAGAAAACAGACAAAACACCCTAAAACAGAGAGAAACCAATTAGTGAAGCTGTTTACTTGAAAGGAAACAACTCAATGGACAGATTATTTTTTAAAGGTCCAGTGTGTAGGATGTAGTGGTACCTAGCAGTGAAGTTGCAGATTGCAACCAACTGAATACTCTCCCACGTCTCACCCTCTCCTTCCAAACATGTAAGTAAAGCTCTGGCTGTGAAATTCACATAAAAAGCAAAAGGCCATATCTAGAGCCACTGTTTAGTTTGTCTGTTCTGGGCCACTGTAGAAACATGGCGGTTCAACATGGCGAACTCCATGGGAGGGGACCCGCTCTGTCTGTAGATATAAAGGGTTCATTTTTAGGCAATGAAGACATAACAATTCTTTTTTTTAGGGGATTATACACGTAATGAAAACATACTTATGATATTCCATTTCTGCCAGTAGACACTGATAAATCTTACACGCTGGACCTTTAAACGTGATATTGTAACATTGCTTTGCCTTTTTTGTATACTGTATATTTCAGATTCATGTACTGATTAAATCACATCATTAAAAATGTCAGACTTACATTGAATAGGAGAGCAGGGGATGGTGTGTAGCGCTTCAGACTGATATAGGATAAGATTTTCACCATGTGACCCTCTCTACCAGCCACATAGGCCAATCTGTAAGAAGAGAAAGATAGAAATGTTTTGTTTTGTTGACTATTCTTCTCGTACTCTACTCTCTTGAGTTCTATTTCTATGTCTCTCCTCCTGCCTGTCAAAGTCTCTCCACCTCTGACACACATCCGTATTCTCACCTCCACGTTCAAACTTTGTTTATTTGTGCCTTCTTTCTCAAACACACAAATATGCACAGCGTACAGTTTTACACATACAGACAGACAGAAAATGTATTCTTTAGCTTCTTTGTTTCATATATAATCTGACATTTGTCTCTTTTACCTGCCAGCAGTGAAGCAGCTTCCATTGGCAGAGCCGAATGTAGAGAAGACAACAAAGAGAGGAACGATCCATGACAGAGGGTAAAGGACTCTGTCTCCAAAAGTCTAAGGAGGCACAAACAAATCCTTCAGATAAGATAAGGAAGTGAAGTAAATGAATACTAAACTGTTACTGACGTGTGACCGAAAATTCTCCAGAATAAACAAAAAATGATGTTAGCGTCCTCTAATTGTTGTATGTTAATCTTTTATTCTAACACCACACTGACAAGTCATTGCCAGCTAATTTCAAAACTCCATGGCTCTCAACATCTCTATAACCACGACAAACCTTCCACACTTCTTACCACAGCAACAGCTGGAGACAACAGCAGTTCACTGGTGGTCATAACAGTGAAGTAAGCAACGTTGACCAACACGTAACACACAGATACCAAAGGGATCCCAATGAGGATGGCCAGTGGCAGGTTCCTGGGATTAATTGACAGGAAAACACATTGTATATTATACACATTTTATATATGAATATATGCTAAATTAAAAAAGGTGCACTGCTCTGACTTTGCATTATGAACCTATTAAAAATGACAGATGGGTTCTAGTTTGTCTTACCTGAACGGGTCTTTGAGTTCTTCTGTAATAAAATTCAGCTGATTCCTTAGAAAAAAAGCCAATGAGAAAACAAATAACAGGTAAAAGCCATGAAATAAGAAATACAAACAATATTTAATCACAGGCATTTGTCCTGCAATAATCTCAAAGCTCTCTTAAATCACTCTCCTCTGTAGAGCACCACACTGAAATCTGGAGCCACCAAGTCTTGTTTTTCCTGCAGTGCTAGGGTCACTGTGACCCCTTACCTTCTGTATCTTCAGTGTCAATAACATGTTTTGCTTTCCTTCTAACTGGCCTTATTGGTATATGCTATGATCCCACACCACCTATTCAACAATGTTAACCTGTGCAACCTTTAATTACAACCAAAGTCATGCTTGGAAAATAACTTTGATGTATATACTTTACTTGAGTATTTTCATTCAAGCTACTTTATATTTAGACTCCACCACATTTAACAGAGAAATATTGTACTTTTTACTCCACTACATTTATCAGACAGCTTTAGTTACTAGTTACTCTTCAGAATCAAATTCGCACCATCTTGACAGGCTACAACATTAATTGTCATGTTATTATAATAATAAATAGATAATATAGTATATGATGTGGTAGCATGCCAATGAGCTACATAATGGGTATTTTTTATTTTTGGTACTATACGTACTTTTGTTGGTAATACTTTACTTCAATAAAAAATGTAATAAAGGACTTTAACTTGTAACCGAGTATTTTTACAATGTGATATCACTGCTTTTACTAACCCTTAGTATTTCTTCCACTACTGAACAAAGGTAAGAATACAGTGATTGACTAATGGAGGAATGGTAACATGGTCTGTGTAAACCACCTCTCTATGTATCTAATATTCACAAGACCTGAGGGAGAAACTGGGGGAGCTGCTTTCACCTACTTGGCCTCACTCCACTGCCATATTTCTGCACTCGAAGAACGTGGTATCTAGTCTAAAGCATGAGGCTCAAGAGTAGTTGAAAGGCTGAGTAGGCTCAAAGTGCTCCTTATGCAAAGCCAGTACAGCAGGAAAAGGCTCATCATATTGACAGAGTACTTGTCAATGTATTGCTGTAGAGAGGAGACTGGTAAAACATATACATCCTGTTAAAAAAAAAAAAAAAGTGAAGTGAATTAAAACTGTTACCATCCATCATAAGCCCAAAACCCATTATAAAATGCAAGTCCGATTGCTCCAACAGACGATGACGTCCCATCAAAAGCATTTGACAAAGTCTCAGTTTTCCCTGGACACAAATACACAACAATAAACAAATAAATATATATTGCTATTATTAGGCATTTCATCAAAGGACAAACATTTTAAGGCTGGGTTGTATATTTAAAAACACTGAGAGTGCCAGCAGGCCCACCTTGTGCCAGCATAACGATGCCAGCTCCCACTATAACAAGAATGATCAAAAGTTTGGCTGCAGTGAAGAAGTTCTGCACATAGTTTGCCAGTTTGACACTCAGACAGTTGACGGTGACGATCAACACTGAGAAGACACAAGAAATGTAATTATACACAATACAACATTCTTATTTATTATATATCCTTATTGCCTCAAAAAAAATCTCCTCTTTGATGTAGATGGGAGCAATTTTATATAAAATTCACAATGATTTTTCTTTTGTCTTGTTAAACTGTTGTAATAATGTGCAGAATTTGTTAGCATAACTAGTCTAGCATAACAGTTGCTTAATTACACATAAGGAGAAGCATTTATTTGGAGCTGAGTTTCTTTCCACCTGACAAAGAAAATCCAACTTTCGCTCTTCTTTCTTCTTTATTGTTGTTCTTCACCAGCTCCTAAATGCTAAATGCTCCACTACCCAGTCACTAACTTTGTCTGCTTTTTGGTGCTGAGCAAGTACAGTGGATTTGTGTGAGAATTTTGCTGAAAACAGCATCCTACTGCATCTGAAAACATCCCTGATGAGAGTGATGAGGTAAAACATTTAGACCATAAAACCAAAACAATGAGCAGAAATACACTAAAATGTGGTGGAGCTGCAGAGGCAGTTAATAATTTTCTACGGTTTTATCACCGCCAGCAACTCCTTCTGTATAACATGTTGTCAGGATCCAGTAAAACCATGCATTATAGTAGCTTTTAATGATTTACTATCTTTAACATCTTGTATCCTGTTCACTTTAGCTGTTAACTACGTGATTCAGAAGCATAGTTTTTTGATGATTAACAGAAGCTTTTTGAGTTCACACACACAGATGAAAAGGAAACAAGTGGTGCCCATGATCAATAAGTTATACAGTATCTACTATATCTGTATTTTAATGCTCTTGAACATTAACTCATAGGGATTAAAGTAAAACTTACATATAGCTGCTGCTGATAGACACTTGGTAACAACAAGAGGAGGAGTACAACCAGGGTAGAAAGGAGCGGACGCATATTCAGCAAAGCTCAGTGTGATGATGGCGAAGGAGGAGGGCTTCAGTACCATGACAGTGGTCCAGGAGTAAAGGTAGGCTACAAGGGAGCCAAAAGCTTCCATTAAATACGCATGCTCTCCTCCCGATTTGGTGATCATGGTGCCAAGCTCAGCATAGCACAGTGCCCCTGTGTACAGACAGAAGATTAATTTTATAATTGCTTTTGATTAAAAAAAAAAAAAAAATATATATATATATATATATATATATATATATATATATATATATATATATATATATATTCAAGGTCAGTCCAGTACCTCCTCCTACCAAAGAACATTTGCAAACACCAGTCATGTTTTAAATCTAATGATGAGTATTTATGTAAAATATTATACAACACATTTCAAAAGTTGTTGTTATTTTTGATAAAAATGAATTAAAGGAATCAAAATAAACTAATAAAATACGATTATGATCTAAAAATGATGAGTGGTGCTGGTCACGCACCATCACTGTGTCACATGTTTTTGGTTTTCCCTCCCTGCCGTCTGGCTGCTCTGCATCAACTCGCTGTGATCTACAGAATCTCTTGATGGACAGAAAAGTCTGAATGTTTTCAGGGCCAGAGCAGGAAATAATGCAGTCTGGGAGTGACGCCAGAATGGGTAACAGAACCAGACCTAATTTACAACCTAATTTAACCAGAGTTTTGAAACTAAGCCAAAACATTTGACTAGCTTAAACGATGAAATCGATTCCTAACATTGAGTTGAGTTTTATGACTGTTACACTTTTATACAGTTTTATGACTGTTACAGTCATAAAACAGGGGTTTGCTTTGCACTTTCTGAAGACCAATGCTGATCTAACAATAGTTCTGCATGAGAATGACAAACTGCAATACTGATCAACTTCTACTGAACACAAAGTACAAATCAATCGTGTTTCCCGCTTACTTATTGGCAAGTGATGAGTGATGTGTGAGTGTTTGAATTCATATTACATGACAATAAAATACACTACAAGCGCCATGCTATTTAGAAACACTCAAATTTCTGCAGTACCCAATTTGGTGTTGCTTCGGGAAAGTGTGTTTCTTCTGTTAAGAATATCTGATAATTAATACAACAACACTACACATTAAAAACACTGGGTTAAAAATCTAGCAGTACCATAAATATTGAATAAAGTGCTCTGTGAATTAAACCATCTCTACAAAGAGATAGAAGTTCAATATAAATAGACATATAGACATCTATGTTGATTAAAGTCATGTATTGGTTTGGATGCCATTCTCACCCAGAGTAGATAAGACACCACAGGCAGTCCAGATGAGGAGGCAGGGTCCCACACCTCCAGAGTACAGCAGAACAGCCTTTGGAGAAATGAAGATGCCCGAGCCAATCATTGTCCCCACAATCAGACAGATGCCACTGAATAGACCAACCTGAGCACACATGACAAAAAACGGTCAAGGTGTTACTTGTAGTTCTCATATTTTTATAAAACATTTTTATTATTATTACACTTTATATTTTTAATATAGTTTTCTATTTGTATATAACATTTTTATTTCTACAGTTACTTTCTACTTTTATATAGTTTTTGTATAGATGTTTAGCACGGGTTAACTTCTTAACACAGTTATATATTTATTTTCTATGCAAATGATTAATTCCCCTGCACATTTTTTAACTCTTAGAGTTTAACTCCTCTGCACATTTTTAATTCCAATGTACATATTTAAATCCTAGGCAAATGTTTCTCTGCAAATGTTTAATTTTGCAACAAATGTTTAATTTCTCTGCACATATTTAAGTTTAGATTTATCTCAGGTCAATTTTAACGTATAGATATTGTGTTATAGGTTAATTCTAATGTATGTTCAATGTATGTTTGCATGCTGCTACTGGATGCTTAAATTTCCTTCAGGATCAATAAAGTATCTATCTATCTATCTTCAACACTCACATTTGAACTTTCTCTACTTCAGCCAGAGATGAAACTTTCTTTACATGTTCTACACTGTTATGTCAATAGTGTTTAAAAAGTTTCAAAAACTACTGAATGGATTTCCAAGTTCAGTACACATATCCATTTTGTCCTAATGACTTTTGGGACCCTTTTTGTCGTAATGACCTGCCGGTAGTGCTACTTTAGTGACCCACTGACCTAAAGTAGCACTACCAGCAGGTCAAAGTGACATGGCTGTTGACTCATGGTTGTGGAGTCTTGTTTTATACAAATCCCCAGTCCCCCACAAGGCAAATATGTCAGCGATTATATCATCATCTCAACTAACCAGATATGTCACATTTATCTTGAGTAGAATGAAGAAAATTTAGGTAGTGCTAATTTTTAAAAAAATGTTATCCAGTGAAACTTTCAGTCCCCCTAAATTCACTTTAGGGCTTAGAGAGCTTAGGGGCCCTGGACAACAACACTGAGTGGATCATTGTGGAGTTAATATGTACAGACGGTCGTCGTGGTACTGCCTGGTACTCAGTTCCTGCCCCCATTACTTAAAAAAGGTACGGATTGTGGGATCCTACGGTGTGAACATCTAAAGAGACTTGTTCTCAGGAACACAAACACTCACATCTTTTTGAAGCACAGTAGCCTTCTCAGGCTGCTTGTCTTTAGTCTGACAGTCCCTGCTGTGGCCGGTGGAGCCGTTTTGAGACTCCTTCCTCTTCCTGGTGCTGCCTTCATCCATTTCAGTCTGCTGGTGCAATTAACACAAATGACTGCACACATTTTACACTGGTTACCGTAACCTTTTAAAGAGTAATCTTATCTCTTTATCTCAGGTCATCACACAGTGCAAAAGATATGATAAGGTTCACAGCCCTGATCCTGCTATCAGCAAGCTAAACAATGAGGCTCACACAAGAAAAACAAGTCAGGGAAAATTCACCCAAAACCAGATGTATTTACATTGTTAATCGAGTGATCATACTCATTGTATTACTGTAAAATGATCTCATGATCTGGATCTACTGCACAGATTTTGACTTTGAGTTTGACATTGCACAGGTTTCTTTAAGTTTCTTTTCTTTTCTTTTTTTTCTTTAAGTTTCTAGATGATGACTATTTCACTGTGGCACAGCTGTTTAGAGTCACAAATCTCTCCACATCAAGTGATCTCTCACAGCACTGTCAGTGGATCACTGCAAGAAAGGGTTTAGTCTTTTAGAGCGGCTTCATCTACTGAGAAGCAGCTGGACTTCTTTATTCTGGTTTAGATTGGATTTTCACTTTCCTGTAAGAGGACCACCATAAATCCCGAGAAGTCATGCACCACATATAAGCCATTGTTTGTGTGGAGATTTAGTTAGATCAATGCAAATTTGACATCTTGGGGCTTTTTTTAAACTTGTGTCAGTCTGAGCACTTTTTGTGCAGTAAGTATTAAGAAATATCTGTTGTAGTATGCAGGCACAAGTTTGGAAGAATAGTTTTTATCACACAATTGACCAGCTCAAAATGTGATGATACTGTAATGTAATATAATGTTTCCTCATTTTCATCCAATCAAATTACTTACTTCGAGCAAGCAAGCATTTTATATTCACATAAACCTTTGTTTCTAGGCGAGATATCAAGTTAAGTTATTGGATTATAACATACACTCAGTTCAAATGATAATGTTTAACTTTGACATGTTATGTAACAAACACAAGAAGTCATTCTGCCTTGTTCACTAAATACCATTAAAGACAGAATGTCTTGAGTGAATCTGACGGCTTTGTTAACATACTACATGATACATGGCAATAAATAAACAGATCCATAAATATTTAAACATTTTTTTCACTTACATATGACTCCGACAAAAAACGCCTCAGTGATACTCCACAAACATTAAATGTAATTCCTTTTGAGCCCAGGTATAGTGATTTGGACCCACAAGTGATACTGAGCCAACTTTAATGAAGCAGAGCAGGAATGTCGGATGCAAATGAAAACCTGGGGCTCCCTGCGACTGAGCACACTCCTCTGGGGGGAGGTTCCCAGATCCGATTGGACATCCTGGATAACCCTGGACGAAAAGGAGGTAGGTAAAAAAGCAGTGTAGCATAGCAGAGCGTATAGGGATAGCTAGGTTTTTGAGTTAATGAGATCCACAGAACATAGCTCAAAGGGGAGGTCTCTAGTTTACCATCTAGTAAGGAATTTCCATCTCTTGTTTTTTTTTTTTTTATTGTTGTTTTTAAACTATACAGTACATCCATTCTCACCCATTCTTATGTCAACATGCATATAATTTGAACAAAGTAAACAGAAGAAACAAAGAAAAGCATGTAATAATGACATTACACATTTTATTATTACTTTATTATTAACTGTGTTTTGAGGCAAATCACTTCATCTGTTGCTCAGGTAACAGTAATCCCACGAAGATGTTACAGGCACTCACAATGTTAGATGTGACCGATCCAATTTTTTCAGGACACTGAAACACTTCCTCCTCTCAGAGTTTACCAAGCCTTCACAATGCCCCTTTGATAAGGATACAAGGATACATGACACCCACGTGTGTGTGTGTGTGTGTGTGTGTGTGTGTGTGTGTGTGTGTGTGTGTGTGTGTGTGTGTGTGTGTGTGTGTGTGTGGATGCACGCATGGACTTTGTCTGTTACATTCCCTTTCTACTCTGCCCCTTCTCTCTGCTCTTCAAAAGTGGCTCTATCAGAGAACTTACATTTTGCATTGTAATGTTCTCCTTTCTATTTTCTCAGCAGACCTTACAGTATTCCGTTATCATTTTTTATTATATGTCTCCACTTCTGCATTAGTTGTATTGAAAAGTCAAACATCTGCTTCTTTGAGCCAAGCATCCCCTTGCATATGCCTGTGTGTAATCTTCAGCAGAGTTATAGTTGACTATTTTGTAGCCTTTGAAATGAGAAGGACTTTAGCTAAAAATGAGATGTTTGCCCATGTGTTTGAACATTAGAGTGTAGTATGATTCATATTCTCAGTGAGAAAGGGAACGGTTGGCACAGTACACTATTTATTTACATTAGAATACTGTAAAAGCAAATACGTTATAAGTCTAGTTGGAGTTACTCTGATTTTTTCATTCTACTTCATATGTTTGAAATCAGTTTTTGTGTTCAGGCACTTAATGTCAAAGATGATACCCTTAACAAAATGATACATGCCATGCATGAATAGTGAAATGACAGCAATCATGAAGTTTTATTGTCTAATCTACTATTGCTTCCTCCAGTGGCTGCAGCTCTTGAGGCACTAGCTGAAACAAACCTGAAGCCTGTAACAGAATTTGAACATTTGCCACACATGCACTTGCTGCAGACAGACAGCCTCGCCTGATTGTGGTAATCTGCTAACACAAGAACACGTTAGCATATGAACTCAGTAACCCTGAGAATAAGAACGTCTGACCAATAACAGAGTGCAAATTTCAGACACGATCACTGGAGCTTAGGATCTAACTAAGTGCATTTACAGCAACAAATACACTCTTGGTGAGCCTGTTCACTGCTGTATATCAATATAACAACAGAGAACCAGGAACTGAGGCCAGACAAAGGCGAGACACAATTTGAGAATATGGCAGAGGGAGGGCAGTGAAAGATGGACAGCTGGAGCAATTGTCACTAGGATACATGACCATATAAAAAAACACAAGTGAATAAAGGTCATAAAAGTAACAAAATAAATGAATAAATAAGACAAAATAAAATAAAAGAATAAAGATAACTAAATCAATATTTAAAAAGGCAATATCACATAAAAACAAGTCTATAGAAATGTGTTTTAAGAAGTGATTTCAAAAGAAGTCACTGATGCTGCAAGTCATGTTAATATTTTGAAAGAATGGCACATTTTACATGGTCATCAATGTCCATGTGCTCATACACACCTTTGCCAGTTAGCAATGGTGTAAAATGAAAAACCCAATCTGATCTGCTTAATTCTTCCAATCTGGGCTCATGGTGTGAAAAACAATATATTCCCTAAAAATGAAACAATAGTCTACAATAGAGAAAGCAATAATTTGTCATAGGCTGTATTTAATTACTTTTCATCATTTAACGGGCCGGTGGACAGCAGAAACTGCATACAAAGTATAAAACCTAATCTTTTTAACACAGAGACAATTTGGCAGCACTAAATGTTAAGGTCACACAACGCTGAACTTCTAGACAGAGGAACAGCAGAAGAGTTTAGAGTGGATTATACTGTGAAGAATGACAAAACATTGTGTTATTATATGTGTAACTGTTATTTTGGAAGACAAAAAGAGCGTCATAAATGATAAAGAAATAAAAAGGCATCATGACCATATTAATACATATGTATACTATTTGTATTATAAGTAAGAGAAATTGGAACACAGTTTTTAATTTGGTCCAACGTTTATCAAACTCAGTGATGTTTAATTACATTCAAACGTGTTTGAACAAGTCGTTTGCAGAAGGAAAGAAAGTTTTCTCTTCTTCTCTTTTAATTTCTGATTCATCCAACAACATGTAAAGTACAATAATGATTAGATTTTGTATATTTTGAAGGAAAATAATAAAATGCGTTTGTACAGTACAGTTAGAGGTGGTGTGGGGTCATCAGCCTGTAGGTGGCGATAGCTGCTCGTGGCAGATGTGCTCGTGTCCTTTATGTCTCACGTCACTTCCACCAAAACAAATGTAGCGAGGCGGCCGAGCAACCGGGGACTGAAACTTTCTCAAGCATTGAGTGGAAGATAAATTAAGTCAAATTAAGCACGCTGGTAGTTTTAGCATGAACACCAATCTGAAGCACTGGAAGGAGGCGGCTACTCTGATTTTAGCCGCGGGTCACAGGCTCGGTGCGGACGCTTTGTCGTCAAGGACACCGCCGGGCAGCAGCTATGGGCGGTCACACCTGCCGCACAAGTCCTGCTTTGATTACGACGTTTTACTGCTTAAACGAAGCAGTAAAAGCGGATTCATGCCCAATGCGTATGTGTTTCCCGGCGGCATGGTGGACTCCTCGGACTTTTCGAGTGAATGGTTGGACATTTTCAAATCTTTCAGCAAATCGCCCAATTTTGGTTTGAGAAGCGTCAAACAGCCTCCGGAGACGAGACCTCCAATCTTCGCCACAGACCGGCTAAAACTGGGCTCTCCTATCTCAGGGGAGGTGGCCTTCCGGATCTGCGCATTGAGGGAGACGTTTGAGGAGTCAGGTGTGCTCCTGGCTGTGTCTAAATCGGAGGAGAAAAGTTTGTTAAAAAGCATTGAGGGCAGATGTGGCACTGATCATGCGCTACATAAGAAAGTAAACGAGCTGTGCAGCAGTGAGCTCACCAAGTGGAGGACTCTGGTAAACCAGAATCCGTCCAACTTCATCAGGATGTGCAGGGAGCTGGAAGTGTTGCCCAACATTTGGGCTTTACACGAGTGGAGCAACTGGCTGACTCCCAAAGGCAGATATGGTGTGTCGAGGTTTGACACAGCTTTCTTCATCTGCTGCCTGCAGGAGACCCCACACACACTTCAAGATGAGAGGGAAATAGTGCGCTTTCAGGTGATAAATCAGTTTATTCACACAACACGTTGCATAAAATGAATAGTTAAGTAAGTGTGCAGACAAAAGAAGATGTAATCATTAGAGCTGAAACAATTAATTGATTAATCCAGAGATTTTCAGACTGGGAGATGAGAGGGGCTCAGGGAATTCATGTGAAAAATGTTACTTTGGTTATCAAAAGCAGATCACATTGATAAAATGAATAAATATTACTGTTTTTTTCCACAGCCGGAAACTAATAAATACCTTTGGACAAATCTTTGTTACGTGTCGAGTTTAGTCTGAAGTTGTGTCAAACAGAAATATTAGCCTACTCTGGCTTATCGTTGAGTGTATACGGCAGTGTTTCTCAAACTTTCCATACCACCTCAGAAAATACTCGTCTCTCCAAGTACCACTGTTTTGACACACATTTAAATCCAGCAGTGTACACTCACTCACTGTACGGTATAACCTTTTCTAATATTACGGTAAAAGGATATCAGTACTGTAGATTTCACGTTTAAGGTTGCCGTTTTATTCCATATTTTAAAATGTCTGTAGATTTTATGGTGAAAAACTGCCAAATCGTGACAGTAAAATATGCCATTAAATGTTACAGTGTTGTACTGTACAATTAACAGTCTCTAATATAAAACACCCTTTTATTCTGTATAAATTCCCTTAAATTGCCGTACAGATAAAGGTTTTGAAATATCCAGGAAAACACTCATGTTTCGTGACGTATTTTACAGTCTTTTGCTGTCATGTTTGATGTTTTTTTTTTTTTTTTTCAGTAAAATTTACAGACATTTTTAACAATGTAGGCTGACCCTGTTAAACTACAGACAGTTCATGCAGGAGGTAGTTTTTTTCTTATTAAGAAGATTAATTGTTGAATCCTGAACAGAACTGATTCAAGAACCTTTGGTATAAAAGTGGTACTCCTGATCTGCCTAATATTTCCTGTTTGGAGCTGTCTTTTTGAAATGTAAATTTTACCTCTACTTAATATCTCATGTTAGTTCATAACTAATCATGGATGCATGCGCGTACTATATGAATGAATGTGTCGACGTATCAGGCTGATATCGAAACAAAATATTTCAGGAAATGCAAAACTTAATTTTTTTTTCTAAGTACCACTACAGGATACAGTGGTAATCGTACCATAGTTTGAGAACCAGTGGTTGATGGTGGATCAAATAACATAATCATGATCCCTTCGGATGCATATGGGAATTGAGGAAAACTAAACAAGGCATGAAACTGTCCTGTTTCAGTCATCAATATAGACAGTGAACACTGATCATGTTTATGGATGCTACAGTATTTATTGCCATTTGGCATAAAAACATACTTGCACAGTTGTTAAACACTGCCTCTGTGTGTGTGTGCGTGTGTGTGTGTTTCAGTGGTCTACACCCTCAGAGGTCCTGCAGAGCTACCAGGCACAGGAGTTGTGGATAGCCCCTCCACAGTTTTATGAGCTCAGTCGCATGTGCCACTTCACGTTGCTGAATGACCTCCACAACTTCGCCAGCCAACGTGCCACAGAGGGCTGCGAACACTGGCTGCCCGTTGTCATAAAAGAACGATTCCTGTCACTGCTGCCAGGTGCTGATTGTCTGTCTCATCATATACATAAAATAGATGTCATATTATTATATATTTAGTGAAACTTTATAATGTGATGAATGTAAAATGAGTATATATTTTTTTTATCAAGAAACCAGATGATATGTCATTATTTCTCTGTGCCAAAAACAAAGGGTGATGTGTTCCCTCATTACACTAAGAATAGCCACTGGAGTATACTTTTAGTCCATTCCACATACTCCATCCTGATGCAGTAAATACTGACTACAGCTCCAAACCAGCTGCTGAAAATAATCCCCAACAAATGTAAATCAGTGTGAAGGAATGGGCTTAGGGCAGAGAGTGACTAATGTCGGTTTTGGTCTTTTCATGTTTTTTGTTAAAAATAACTTTGAAGAGTAACATATGGTGAAAAACGCTGTACTTTGTGAGCATTGAGTGCTTCTAAATGCTGCTGCTGCTATTATTTTGCTGTGTCAGTTGGCAGTCCTTGCTGTCTTTGTGGGAAGATGTAGTTATTAAAGCTGACACCACACTGCTGACAGGACGTCTGCTTTCCAGTCCTTTATCAGATACTGTTACACACTCATTTTCCTGCTTATGAGAGTAATGTCAGTGATGAAACAGTAATAGGAATGTTTATGATAGACTAACCATTTCTGTCTGCTATTTTCTCTCCTTCCAGGTGACAAACTTTACCCGCTGGACACTTCAGGAGAGGCTGAGAAGGATATGAGCACAGACCCTCACCTGGAGGATACTCAGGATTCTGGACTGCACCGCATGGTGTTCTCAAATTCACACAGTTTAACTCTACAGGTCAACATCACACCCAAATACAATCATCTGGTCCCTGTTGGAGAACAAGCCTTCCCACATGACTCAAACGGTCAGACTTGACTTGCCCTACCCGTTGCACCAGCCCCACAACTCTGCCTGCTTATGTCAGATAAGTCTTTTTCACAATAAACATTTTGACTTGACATAGAAGGGTGAGCAGTTCTTACTGGTGACATTAACACTGGCCATGTTCTCACAGTAAAGGGATGTTTAGTCATCCAGGAAAATGAGGTTAGGATAATTGAAGATAAAACAGAATATTTTATAACCCGTTGGAGAACAGCTAACCTGAGCATTCAGCCACTTCTTACCTGTTTAATAGTGTTACACAATACACTAGGAAAGATTGTAAATGAATTCTGAAATATCAGTGCACATCTTGGACACATTTATTAAAGTCTGGAAGTGAAATGCTCAGGGTGTAATCAAGCATGTAATGTTAACTGTCTTGCTGTCTCTTCACCCAATGTGTATAAAATGCTCAGTGGAACACACATTTCTGCATAGTGTTCCTACAAATTACATCCAACACAAAAGTGTGTACTTTGCACTAACACTGGGTGTTTGTGGCATGAAGAGGAGTATGGAATATGCATTTCATATGCTTATATATGCATTTACATGCTAAATTAGCCCAAGATGTGCATTGATTTTTCAGAATGAATTTACAGCTTTCTTATCGTATCGTGTAACACTATCAAATAGTAATGTTAGCTAGGAAGTTGTTGAATGCTGATGTTAACTGTTGGCTAATGGTACCTAATCGGTCATCAATCGGTCGTTGGTTTCAAAATTGGGAAGTGGTGAAATGTTAATGATTTGTCAAATTCCCTATTTTTATACGAATTGTAACCTGGACACAGCAATAAAAAATGTTGGAGGAGGCATGTATTTCCCCCCTTAAACATTTTTTCTCTCAGCACTTACAAACTGAGCTAACAAACTCAGCTTAGCTCACGTGCTAACAGGACTAGTTCACACAGTTCCAAAAAAAGAGATATTTGTTGGCTCTTGTCTTCTAACAGTTTGCAATCCATTGTTATTTTGTGGGGCAGTTTTTAGTTCAACAGAGGAGGTTAAAGGAGGTTGGTTTTCTTACTGTAACATGTCAAAATGTCTTTTGTGAAAAAGGCTTATTGGGCCCTTGTCAATGACAAGCCTAGATCTGTTTTCTGGAGGGGAAAAACAGGTCTTAACCTAATGACTGTTTGTGAAAGTAAATTTGATTTTGTGTTAATTGTTCAATGTGACAAAATTATAATAAATACTAAATAGTTTTCTACTTTCTGGCTGGACCTGATAATTAGTAATCCTTTTATTTTATTTTTGACCAAATTTAGCTTGTAACCTTTGTAAAAGGCTGACTACCAAATATACTGAAGGTATTTAGAGACAACACCTGGAGCTAATAGGTGACGTCTGTGTGTGTGTGTGTGTGTGTGTGTGTGTGTGTGTGTGTGTGTGTGTGTGTGTGTGTGAGTGTGAGAGAGAGATGGATGGTCCCTCTCAGTAGGAGTGCATATGTCAATGGTAGAGGCACTGCAGGGCATCCTTTCTTTCTCCTTTGGGTGTCTTTCCTGCTCATAATAATCTCTGTCAAATGGTGTGTACCCTGTGTCTGGCATTTATGAATTAATTAATAAGTAAACAGATCAATTTAGTCAATATTAATTTGATCTTTTTACTGATGCTGTCTAAAACTGCTTTTAATGGTTTGTGACCACAGTGAACACTGGCAGAATAAGTCAAAGTAAAGATATATAGAAAATAAATTTCAAAACAAATCTTTGAATTATACTTTTTTAATCGGTTTTACCTGTTTTAACCAGTAAAGGTACCATTAAATCACTCTTCCCTGATGGAAGCATTTTCTTCTAATCACCTCCTTGCTCACATCACTCATCTTCCGTTTCACAGTGCTGTGTGTGTAGGATGGCAGTGGCAGAAAGGGGGTGAATTGAAATAACACTACGCAACCTTCTGTGCTGTTTGCGCTGGAGAGTCCACTGAGGGTTTCTATGGCAACTCACAGCCTTGGAAATCCACCATCTTCATCCAGATGAGGTGATGATGCAGTGATCTGTGCAGTGTGTAGCTCGCCTATTTGTGAACCAGTCTGCGTACTTTATTTGTTTCCAAGCGACGGAGTGAAGCAAATGAATGGCTCTGTCGTGCATAAGTTCAAATAAAACGTCTTTCAAACAGCTGCAGAGAAAGTCGATTTACTCACCTGTGAAGTGTTCATTTTTATAGCTGTGATTATTTTGCGTAACAGAGATTGCAACAAAATGATTTTAACAAGCCTGAAACTGTCTGCAAGTTGCATCAAAGTAGACCTTTGCATGAACATTCCTCCTGCTCTTAAAATATGAAGGACAAATTTTAAAGTGCAGTGTTTCATGCTTTGTCTTGCACACTGTTTAAATCCCCTCCCTTTCCTCCCCATGTTTAATTAATCGCCTTTTATATTTTTGGATCTCCAGATGACAATGTAAGTCTGTCGTGATCTTCAAGAGATTCATGACTCACTGTTAACAGAGCTTAGTGGCTCTGTGAGATGACAACAAGAATAAACAAGATGTCAGAAAGCCTGCTGTGAATCTGGTGTGAGCATAGCATGCCACTGATTTTCATGCATCAAAGTCCTGCCAAAAAATACTCAGTAGTTTTAGGAGTTATCTTTTAATATAATGTTTGATTAATGTTTCTCTGCAGGATTCTCACATCCAGACGCTGAGAAGCCACAGAGAGCCTGGAACATGTTGAGTTATGAGTTAAAACACAGTGGAAAACAGGAAAAGGCATGGCAAATTGTTGCTATCTTAATCTGCAACTTGAATAGTTTACATTTATTTATTTTTTACTTTTTATTTAATATAAGAAAAATGTAATTTTGTTGCGTGCAAACCCATTACTCTCGCAAGGAGAGTGCTCAGAAGAGGAGGGTGGCTGTAATTAAATGTGATCCTGTGAGATTATAAGACACAACCACAGCCTGGAACTTAAACTGAATGGTCTTTAAATGCCAGGTGTCTATTTACCGCATATAATTATTGGAGAACCTCCTCAAAGGTGGGGGAGATGATCATTACAGTCAATTTAGAGCTCATTTGATGTGTAACTATTGAATTAAAGGCAATTATAACAGCCTTTTCATTAGAATTCATGTTGAAATGTATTTGTATTTGTAAAAATAATGATGACAAGTAAGAATTGCTGACATTTTCCAGCAGATAACAGACATGAATGTATTTATCCAGAGGCCACTTTTCTCTGAAAGATAAACTAGCTAGATGTCAAAGGAGGACAGAGAGAGAAGAGAGACACAGAATCCTTACAGTAGCACATCAGCATTGATAATGAAACACTTCTCTTTAATAGTAGTTGTTAGGACTTTAGACCCTTTGATATACTGTCTTTATCTTTCAGTCTCACTTTTACATTTTGTTCTGAAATTAAAAGATTTTAAGTCATCCATTGCCAACAGTGAAGCAGTGTTTTTTCATAAATTTGTTACAATAATGTATCATGTAATTGACGCTAAAAATGGAGAGTTATTTATTTGTTTAACTGTGGACTCAATTATTTCAAATTCAAGTTAAAACTATGTTGGATCCACTCAGTGTTTTGTTTCAAATAAACAAAACAGTGTTGAACATCCACAATAATTCTTATAATGCTGTCATCCCAATATATAAAGTGAATATTAAACAAAATAATCTGCGCACAGAAATTACATGTTTTTGTTTTGATGATCCCTAATCACAGAACATATCATTTTTTTGTTCCTGCTCCTTATTTCATAAATTCATACTCTTGTCGTGTAAACTAACATCTCCCTGCTACGTTTTTTGTCAGCCAGCTCGGTCTTTAGTCTTCAGTAGAATTTGATTAAGATTTCTGACTCCAAACTGAAAGAGTTAATGCATGGCACAGGACACCACCACCGCCATTAACGTCTCTCCTGGCTTTGGTTTTGACAGCCAGTTATTCCTGGAATGGTTTCCGAGAATAACTTCAAAGACTCTTACAACTAAAACCATTAGGGAGTTAAAGCATTGTATTAGTCCTCCTTTTCATTTTAAGCCGGACACTGTTTTAACACCAAGGTGGCCATGTTTAAGATAGTAATCCTCTGCTTTATATACCTATTTGTGTACATCTGATCTGTATGTGTGTCAAGCTTTGCAGCGGTTTCAAACTAGGCTAATCTAAAAACATCAAAATCCTCACACATAATAGTTATGTGACATTCATCGTATGCAAAGAAAATGCTTGCAAAACACTTGGAAGCTATTTCTGCAAACTGCACAAATGTTTTAAGTGTGTTTCAAAATTTTATTATAATAAATATACTTATGTATGTACATTATCTGACACGGCAGTCTGTATGTACAAACCCCTCTATTCACAATGTATACATTCAACACTGTTTGCAAGAAAAAACCCTGAAAAGGAACGTGAACAGGCTTACAGTGAACTGGTGTATTATTAGAGGTCTCAAGGCTCTCATGAAGCACATTGTGATTGAATGAAATAAGATGCAGGCCTACTACAATCTGGTTGTACAGCTTTTTTATATATATAATGTATTAAAACTGTGCTGACAGGAGTGTGGAACAGTGCAGGTTTGATCACATCCAACCTGTATGATGTGAGGAGTTTAACTGAAACACTGGCTCTATTAGTTCCCATACAACAGGACCCTACTTCTCTTGACTAGATGGTTCCCCTGCTCGCTTGAACACATCTGACTTTGCTGGATGATAATTCATAAACTGAAAGCATCAACCAGCAGAACATCAAACGGGAACACTTAACAGTAGGCTACATTTACGCTTGAGCTTTTCCACTAATCCACTTGGATTACGTGTTGCTTGCATCATCCTGATGGCCAGACACTGTCACGTAATTTCAGGACTTTTTTTTATTTTTTTATTTTTTTTTTTGTTTGTTTTTTAGCTCTTCCAAAAATACCACGACCCCTTGGCCCCTCAAAATACTTAACCTCAAATTGTGCGCGACGTCCATTCTCTCCGATTCACACACACACACACACACACACACACACACACACACACACACACACTTGCCTATAGGCTATTGTTCTACATTTTATCTAGTGCAACTCCCTCAACTCCACCAAATACATTCACAAATCAGAGATAACTTCGGTGTGTGTCCGCAACTGTCCAGCCCCCCATGGCCCCTCTCTCTTTCTCTTTTGTGGAGCTGCTGGCTTTAAACCACTGTGGCGGTCCCGTAGACAGCCGCGCAGGGTGTCAGTCAGGATTGGGCTGCTGGTTGGACAGTTCAGGACATATTGATGACTAAATATCCCAGAACCACAGCGACCGTAACGATGACAAAGAAGACAAGCACAGCGCAGATGGAGGCAAAGCCAGCATCCCTGTTGCCTCCTCCTCCCTCTTCTTCTTTGGGCTCCTCTTCGCAGATGGAGATAACACCCACGGAGGAATTTCCAATACTCATGTTGGACTTGAGCTCCGCGCCCGCCTCCTGCTTCGCCTCCACGGCCCACGGTGCCACCTGCACCTTCATCTCCATCTCCTCCATCATCTGGGTCATCTGGGAGATCTCGGACTGCAGGTCCCGGAGGTCGGCCGTGTCGATGTTGCTGTCCGCCTCGTACTTCATGTTCTGCACGCTCATGGCTCGGGCCGCCACGGTGGTGGTGCTGCCGGTCATCCCCGTCTGGATGAGGTGTCTCGTAGGTACCTTGAGGGGGAAATCCTGCCCTATCTCCAGGGACCTTTTCATGTCCACCTCCAGGAGCTCCATGCTGCTTGAGAACAGCACCCATAGGCGCTCGTACTCGGTCCGGTCTTCTTTGCTGATGGTCTTGTCTTTGAGCAGAGAGGTCAGTTTAGTCCTGTTGGCCACGGCCAGCTCCTGGGCCTTTTTGCGGGTCCTCTTCAGCTCCTCACGCAGGTTCTGCGAGTCCGAGGTGCTTCCCAGGGCGATGACCAAATGCCTGTAGCAAGCGGTGACTTTGTTCAAAGCGTCCAGCATTGTTTTGCACTCCTCTTTCCCCATGACTGCTTGGAAAGAAATATATCTCCTCGTCCAAAAAATATGAAATAATAATGAAAAGATGCTTGAAGAGAAATGGCGAGCTGTTAGTAATGGTGCTTCAGCCGCTGTCCTTAGTTTAGTTTCCACAGGAGCACACCCCCAGCTCTACAAATCCCCTCACCGCACTAGTCAGAGCAAATTCCTCTCTACCCATGCTCCTTCCTGTCTGCAAGCAGACACAGAGAGCGGCTTAGAAATTAATGTGTCCGTAAACGGCTTTAGTCTACCTTTGCGCTTCCCCACTCGAGATCAGACAGCGCCGATGCAGGGCGCAGACGCTGAATGGATGTGAAACAATCCAACCTCCCTCCTTTCTCCCTGAGACTGAGATCCAGATTCAGCTACAGGTGTCATCTGCCTAGCTGCTGTTTGTGTGGAGAGGAGAGAGGGAGAGCGCACGGTGCTTTCCTCCCCCCGTCAGCAGCTTATAATAAGTCCGTTGATGTTTAAAGATGACGCGCGGCTGAGAGGATGGAGATCTTTGGGAGAATTAAAAGAGAGAAAGGCGTCAGAGCGTCCATAACAGAGAGCCAAATGAGCTATTGGTGTTTTAATTTTGCTTTGTTTATCTGTAAGGAGGAGGGGGTCCACTTCTGCACCCAATCGATGATGGTTAAATACCAGTAAACGCATTCTATGGTCACATGTGCGCACTAAACAGAACCATGCAGGCAGGGAAACAAAGCAGCTCCGATCCCATTGGTTTGCACACGTAGGCGTCTGGTTTGAATGCATCCTGTCATTGGCTGCTCTGACCCTGATGTGGGCAGAGCTGTGGTATCCATCAGCAAGGATGTCAAATCACAAAGCTCGAACCTGTCTGCCACTATCTGTCGTTTGTCATCAGGATCCCTGCATATGATGTCAGCTACATTTCCGGAGACGAGTGAATCTGATGACTGACAAGATATTCAAAAACATTTACGTTTATCTTTGCACTTCAAAATAGTCCTGCAAGAGCAAAGGTGTACACACTCTTCCTGGTGACACCCATCACTTCACCTGCTTGGTAAAGATATGTTTACACATTGCAGACAAAGTGGATAACATCTGTGCCAGATGTGTGCATAAGTGGTCCACATATTTATTTCTTCATGTCCTGCACTAAATTAGACACATGCATGCCTGCACACAGTTTATGATGCCAGTCTTTGCACACTGTTGGATGGATAATGTGCTGTTTACCTAGTTGACTCGTGCTGTGTTGAGAGGTGAGAGGCAGATAAGACTGTGCGGTGTTTGCTTGGTTTGCTCTTTTTGCATTATTGAAGCGGATGGGGCCTAATGATCCGTTGACTGCAGTGTAACGCTAATGGACTGAAGAGGATGCCTGAGGAACACAGGGAAAGGGTTGTTGTTTGCTTTACATAAGATGACATCTGCTGTGGCATGGGGATTTATTTCTTATTTCCATTTATTCCTAGTTTGAACAAAAGAATCTTCATTTTTACTCATATCCATTCATTGAAACATCATGCATCTGTCAGATTTCATGCTGTTAACTAATCACTCTATATCTCATGATAAGATTCATTTAATTTTACCTTATGTGTCTCTGCTCTATTTGTGTTGTACTGTTCAATATATTTCATCTGCTGGTAGCGATGCCAGTAATGTCTGACTAACAAATATGTTGCCTGAGTCAGATGTTTTGTTAAGATCTTGGCAAACAGATCTCCTTCCCTATGAATATGTTTCCATGGCAACTTTTCACCTCTTGGCAAGCACTCTTCAGTTATTTTTCTACAAAGTATTCAATTACTGACAATGCAGTAAGTCTTCATTTCATTGTCTCTCATGTCAGAATTACGGTTTATCTGTTGTCAAAAGAAAGATTCAATTTTGATTTGTTCTGTTTCATAGTTATATGCATTGAATTCCATGGATGTATCATACAGGAATACATTTTAAATATTATATTCATTGTCTTTTACAAATAAGGTACACTTTAATATCCTAGAATTGCTTTCTTTTTACTCAGTTATATTGATCCTGAACCCACAAATATGGAAACACAGCCAAGTCCATAAAACAAAGTTCTGGGAATGACAGACTTGGGATTTTATATCTGTTCAATCCCTTCTTTATCATCTTTACATGGAACTGCTGACAGCATTGAATCAGAATCGCAGGATTACATTGTAGAATTGGCTGTGGTATCTGTCTGCCTGCATTCCTATAATAAGATTTCTGATAAGCTGGTCTGTTGGATTCAAGTGTTAGGATGAGTCAGACATGCTGTGGTCTGATACTCTCAGAGCGAACACATCATGGAAAACTCAATCCAATGTGATTTCCTGTACAGAGGCTCTCTGAGGTTTACTATTACACAGAGAAGAGTAACACAATAGGGAGGAGCTCCAGGTGTGAATATTGTTTTTGACATTTGTTTTGTTTATGATCTTGCACTTCAGTTCTTCAGTTCTTGCAAGTCTTGTTCAGTTGGCTTTGCCTGAAAGAACAATATTTCCATTTTGACTAAGATGAGAAAACAAAACAAGATAAACCATCCATTTTTTTGCAGTCTCGGTCAGTTTATAACTTGTGTATTTAGCAGGGCAATGATCAAGAGCAATAATGATCATATAATTAAGACAATAATAATAATAATAATAATAATAATAATAATAATAATAATAATAATAATCAACAATAACGGGGGAAATATGTGTTATTATAATAATGCATGTTAGCATTAGTTTAGAGTATATACACCAAAATATCAGTAGACATTTTCAATATTGTGACTGTTGCGTGTGAGTTGCATTTTTTTTTCGTTAAATATATTTATAGTAAATAGTATAGTATAGTATAGTATTTATAGTAAGTTTAATACCAAAAGCCTGGAATTAAAATGAAACATAAGCAAAAACGTCCCCAGGCTCAAAAGGTTGAAATAAAAAAAACAGCACATGAGATAGAAATTGGTATAGGATGGCTGACAAATGACGCTATGAAATGATCTACAAACGCTATAATCCAGATATCAGGATTAGCAGTATAATGCCCACTAATGTATCTTTTAATGGAGACTGTCATCTCTTGCTTGTGCATTTTCATCATATGGAATCAATGGTTTAGGCAGGAAATGGCGCCTGCTGGCACTCACTATACTTTGGGTGAGATGGTGGTCAAAGGGGAAAGGAATAAAGATGTTTTTCCTCAAAGTGCAATAATGCCCTAAGCAAGCACATTAGAAAACTCTTGAATAACCTCTATCAACCCTCTTGATAATCCCAGTAAAAAGCTCCCGCAATGGCTGCCCTGTATAAAGTATGCTTTCTAGATAAGGCCCACACTAAGTTATGGTAGGTGCAGTCAGCAAGTACTGCTTCTACTAAATGTCTGAACACAACTTTGGACACGTTTTGTTATGTAATACCTGTAATATAGTTTCCAGTGACAACCACTGGAAACAGGAGCCCACACTGGATACACTGTACAAGAGAAATTCCAACATTGGTTCTCATGTTGCGTTAAGATATCATACTGGTATATTTGCATAATTTAGCCATGTTTTTTTTTTTACCAGAAGTCATTTATACATCATTCTAAGCATTTCACTACCTTTCAGACAACCATTGTTTTCAGCATTAAAATCACCTTGCAGAGACTTGACTTGACGAATGATGTGAATTTGGTAGCCCCAACCAAACAATACACATAAAAATACATTCAAGCTTGATGTTCACTGATGGATTACCCAAGTGTCCTGTCATCAGTGGCAGCCTTGTAAGAAGAATTAGTCCATGTGAAATGTGAAATAAAGAATTCGCTATTGTATGCTTTTGGAAAATGGCAAGAAATAGTATTAAATATACTTGATTTGAAGTCAGTAAGGGGCGGAACGGTGGTGCATGGTTAGCACTGTTGCTTCACAGCAAGAAGGTTCCTTGTCCGAAGGCTGGGACCTTTGTGTGTGGAGTTTGCATGTTCTCCCTGTGTCTGTGTGGGTTTTCTCTGGCTTTCCTGCCTTCCTACCACACTCCTAAGACATTCACTTAATGGGTTAATTGGTGACTCTAAATTGCACATAGGTTAAGCAGTTACAGAAATTGGATGAATGGATGAAGTCAGTAGGCTAAAACATTGAAGACAAACCAGTCCTGCCAGTGCCTTGGAGCGGGCCAATGACAGGAGTTATCTGAAAACTTAACATGCATGTTTCTGATGGGAAAAAACAGTAGCGCCCAAAGTAAACCCACACAAACTCAGGGGGAAACAAAGAACCTCCTCATAAAAAGGCCTTAGTCAGTGAGGTTTTGTTACTACGAGGCAGAAACCGCTAACCGCTGAACCACGGTGTGGTCAAAATATCATCTCCTAAAATCCTCTTAAACACTCTTCTTTTGACTCTTCCAAGTTTGACATCTTACTTAGCAATGTCCACATCTGAGAAAAAGTGTCCAGAACAGGATTAGCACTATATGTAGCCATAATCTTACGTGACCACAAAAATCTAACTTGATGTCTTCTACGGATAAAAATCCCTTAAAAGCCAAAGATTACTCGTGTGGGCTTCAGATTTAGATTTGGAAGCACATTGCAGCTTGTTTTAAGTGGATTTGGAAGGCTGGGTTAGCAGAGGGGCAAGTGGATGAGGGAGCCCAGAGATGGATGCAGTTTGTGGAAGTACAAGGAAGATTTAGTCAGTTAGAAACAGAGGCAGAAGACCAAGGGGAGAGGGATAGAAAGAGAGTGGGAGTCTGTCTTTGTTGAATTATTGATGGACCTCATCCACTATGTGGTCTCTTACACAGCGCAGCATGCAGCAGCAGGGTAAACCGTGAGTCACGCCTCGACTCCGAAGGTCCAGACTTAGGAGGAGCTCCACTGAACTGTGACACACACACACACACACACACACAAACAATAATGCTCCTCTCTCAAGTCCCTATGAAAGGGAAAGCTAAGCTTACCTTAAAAGCCCTCATATAAACTTTGCATTGATCTTGGCTAATATGATGCTGCACTCAGGCAGGATGGGATGTGTGAGTGGTTGTGTGTCTAGGTGTGTGTGTGTTTGGAGCTTTTACTGTTTATGAAACTTAAGATTGTACATTAGTAAATTCACTGTATGTGTACTTTTACTTAGGAAAATATATGAAAGTATACTTCTTTTATTTGTTCCTTTTGTTTTGTTTTGTTTTGTTTTGTATTTCTTCATTTTTGCGGTTAGGAGGGGAGAGACGGGGATGTGAGAATACTCAGTTTAAGTTTAGCCATCAGTACTGGTTATTGTACACTTATCAAAATACATAAGACTGGAAATCGGGAAACAAGTGATGTTGCTCTGCCATAATTTGCCTGAGTGCCTTTAAAGCTAACTATAACAAATTACATTTTATTAATTTAATTTGGACAAAAAACACAGAGTAGAAACAACAATTTGCCACTGTACTTGGCTGGCAGCTACAGGCTGTAACCTTAAATTTAATGGACAGACATTGAAGTGGTATTAATCTTCTCATCTTAATCTCCCGGACAGAAAGTGAAAGATCGTATTTCTCAAAATGTCATACTTCTCCTTTTATTACATTCTCTTTCCGTCTGAAAGGGGGCACTGTTTTAAAAATTAGCCTACAGTAACTTTCTTTTAATGAATGGGCTGGTTTTTAATTGGAGTGGAGTAAGGATCTCTAGGGTGCTATAGTGTATGGTATACTTTATGTGCTAAACTGAGATGAGCCAAAAGTGGCATCTGCTGGGTGAAGGATTAGCCCTAATCCTGTCACATCAAGGCAAACGCCAGGAAACCCAAGGGAGGATTGAAAAGTGATATGTTTGGGGAATAATGTCAGCCCAACAGATTAAGACACATGCAATTTTGTTTGTATGTTTCAGCTTTAAATCAGCCTCATAACATTATTTCATATCACACACCTTTCCTGTCATTTGCCACTTCTGTATTCGTCACTTCTTTGCCACCGTCTGTTGCTTGTCATCCTCCGGTGTATGTAATAAGGAGATATTTGTTTGTCCATTGGCTCCTCTTACCAAAGCCTCAATGCAGTCCTTTGTACCTGTCCTTTCCAGTGAAAGGAGGAAACATCAAGTGGATTAAAAAGATGTCCCTCACCAGGCAAGAACATTCAACTCCTCCACAACAATACAATGTAGGAGCTTTCTATAGTTAATAAGAGAGGTGCATTAGTGACCTTTAATAATCTTGAGATGTTATCTGTCACCTATTTGTTAAGGCTGTTGTGCTCCAGCCAAGCAACTTCAACTTCAAGCCTTGCAGTTTAAAAAGGAAAAGCAAAAGGATTGCCCTTACTAGAAAATCCTCTCTAAAAGGTTTCTATGTTGGATTTGTAGGCCAGGCAAAGGTGGGAGCAGCAAAGATAAGCCCTGTGGTAGGTTAAAGGTCATTCCATCATGGTCTGGGTCTGTGTCATTCTTCATGTCACCAGGAACAACACTGCCAACGCTCTAGAGTAGGACACCTCTGCTCTGATTTTCTGACAACTGCCATTTCCTTGTCATGTTTATCTGTTATGAAGGAGAGTTTACATGCATACATTTGTATTGTTGGATGTTTACAGACAGAGGATAGTGTACAGTTACGCCAGTGAGGTCAGTTATGAATTAACAGTCCTTAAAAGCCCCTGGAACTGCAGATTGCATACAGATATATAATAATAATGTCTTTACAAATACAGAGAAGAAGAAGACAAATCATGTTTATCATCAAGCTGAAGTGCTTTTTTCTAAATAAATTCTGATTAAATTGACCATATTAATGGATTAAAGGGTCAATAAACCTAGTTTAAAATATCATGTGTGATATCTATTCAACAGATTTCTGTTTTATAATTTAATGGAAGCTTTTTAAGATTAGCCCAGTCTATTATTCTATATAATATTGTCCTGTGGTTGCACATATCTATAATACATTGCACCCAACTGCAACTATTTCTCTCATTCTGTCTCCTTCTTCTCTCACACTCTTTTTACCACAGATAAATTTGGCTACTTTGTTTAATTCAAAAACACTAAAGTCATTTCTCTCAAAGTCCTCCCTTTAAAAATTCATGAAGAGTTTTCTGCTTCCTCTCTTTTTCTTTTTAACATTTCAAAAGCTATTTTATCGTCTCTGTGTGACTGTACAATAGAACCATCACACAGACAATATCATAAAATGGCTGTACCTGGCCATCACTAGCCACCTGTGCCAAGAAAACTTGTTCCTGTTTGTTTGTCTTTTTGTTCTCTCCCTTTCTCTTACTATTCATTTATTTCTGCCTTCTTTTTTGTTGTTTTTGTTTCATTTGATCATAAAATCATCCCCCTTTTCTACCCTTTGGCTACTCTTCACTTGTATACACACCTGTTTTATACACTCACACACATACTCACACAGAAAGAAGTAGAAAATAGATTACAAAGCATCCTGTCAAAATGAAGTGGTTTGCCGAGGTGTTAATATGTGAGGTTATGCTAACACATTTCTTAACCACCCCTAACATCTTAATCTGTCATTCTGATGGTTCTGGGAGACAGCCAAGAGGTGAGACAGCTCAGCTGTGGCTTTGTTCCCAGGGCAAATGAGAATAAGACAGTCTCCACTGACAGACATTTCCTCTGTTAATGATACTAATATTGATCTGGAGTTTTGCTATCCTGTCATGAACTCATCTTTCAACTCATCTTTTGCTTGTGCTTTCTTTCTCTCTGGTTCTCCTATTTTTCTCTGTCCTCCTCTCATACCCTCTGATGTAAGCAAAGACCCACATCTTCTTTTCCCTTTTATTCCTGCCACAATGCACACACTGATGATGGGACCAGCTACAGTCACATCAGGCACTTTTCTCAAAACCACTCTCCTCTCTACTCCACTTTTTTTTACTTCATTTCACTCCAAAAGCCTGCATGTCAAAGGATGGTGGGGAGGGAGACTGCAACAAAATAATAATGCACATTGGAAACCAAGGTCCCAGCGGCAGATTTTATTTGTTACATGAGCACTTAGCATTCATTATTTAATCGGATAGCAGACTCCTGATTACATCAAGAGTTATAATCAAATACCCCTGCGTGTCTCCATTGCTATTTACAGTCTACAATGTACATGGTATTCCAAGTAGTACTTTTTGGAGATATCAGGTTGGGAGAGTCTTAAGAGGATGCAGCAGACAGTTTACATGTAGCCACTGTGGCAGCTCTTTTGGCAGTCCGTCAGATGCTTATCTAGCCATAATGGGTAGAGAGGGGGGGTGGAGAAGCAGTTCTGGAAATGGAAAAGGCTTCAGTCCCCTGATTCAGCCTTTAAGCTGCTTTAGAGGATTGCTGGGTATTTTTCTCTCCCTCCCTCTAAAACAGACAGCTGATATCGGCTCTGAACCAGAACAGGAAAGGGCAGAAGGGCCCTGAGCTTTCACTGCGCAGCTGCAGACATAGGGCAGAGAAGGGACAAGCTGCTTTGTCTTGGCTTTATAATCTACTCTTGGGAGACACGTGACAGCAGAGATTGCTGCCAGGAAGGTCTTGCTGCTACCTGCTGGGGACATGCTCTCTCCCCAGCTGACCACGAGAGACCCTGGTCAGGGCGAGCTAAATATTTCACTTAGTCACACCATGTGTTTCTCTTTAGCTGTCATTCCCAAAAATGCCTGATGTGACATCACTGACTGAACTAAAAGTGTGCATGAAAATGAATAAATCTTTTGGGCTCATAGAAAGTGGTTTAAAAGAAATACTCACGCATGGGGTTTTGTGAAATTCAAGGTAGCAACAGCAATATCTAGAGTGAGTTTAGGCTTTTAAGTGAGACTGGGTTCAGATCAGGCAAGCTTATCAAGGTTGTCAAGAGCAGTTTAAGTGCAGATTGATTTGAAACGCTTCCATCCAACCTTAAAAGTGACGGAAATTAGTGCAGATTTGATGTTCACTGTGAAGCTTTCAGGTTTTGAGAGTTTGATAATTGTTGTGTGCAAACAACATATGCAGTATAGAAATAAATGATAATTAAAAAAATAAATCCAGTAAACTTAAACAAGTGATACAAATATATTCAAAAACATATGTTCCTTAACGCAATAAGTAGAGGTGATTCAAACCTTTAATTTTAGTTCCTATCCTATATCTAATAACTTCTGACTGTACATAGAATAGAACAGAACATACATTCGTGCACACATGCACAGTATATGCATAGGCTACATAGCATACATACTATATATAGGCTACCTACCTTAAAGGACCAGTGTGTAGGATTTAGTGGTATATAGCAGTATAGCTGGTGATTGCAACCTCGTTGCCTCACTCTCTCCTTCATGCAAGGAAAGAACAACTATGGTGGCGGTGAGTTGTGAGTCATCAGTGTTTAGTTTGTCAGCTGTGGGCTACTGTAGAAACATGGTGGGTAAACATGGCGGACTCTATGGAAGAGGACCCGCTGTATCTGTAGACAGAAAAGGCTCATTCTAAGGTAACAAAAACACAAGTATTCTTATTTTCAGGTGATTATGCACTAATAAAAACATAGCTGTGCATGTTATATTCCATTTCTGCTATATTCTGTAAATAGTGCCCCCTGAATCCTACACACCAGACCTTTAAGATATCATATAGCCTGTGCGTGCACAGATGAATGTTCATATTGCACAAACTATAGCATCTTCATCATGAAAAATTGACCATAAACCTGCAGTATTTCAAGTTTACTCTCAAAGTTTACATGTGAAGTGCCTTGCATTGTATTTAGCCAATAGCACCCGCGAGTGGAGAACTGAGATTATCGCAGTTTTATGGGTGCAATTATGTCCCAACCCACGAGGTGTCGCTATTTATGCAAATATTATTTTCCCGGACATTAACGAACGATGACGGAGCAAGCCGAGGCCAACCCCCGGAAACTCCGTCGCTACTGGTCATTGCTGTCAGCCCGTTGTTAGAGCGATGTGTTGCCGCTTCTGCTGCGGGTACGGCTGCGTTTCAGCTGGAGTTTAGCTCAAACCGGACACCGACATGTATTAAGAAGTCCTTCCCGACAGAGGAAATCAGCAATATTGAGGTATGTAGCTCAGCTGTCACTCGAGAGGCTCTGCTTCAGCACCCGTCGCTCGTATACTGTGTTAGCATGCTAGCCGTGTTAGCTCCTGTTAACGGCTAGTTAGCAAGCCGAGCGAGATTTATCATCCACACCTTATGCATGTGAAGTGTCAGTGTGTGTGTGTGTGTGTGTGTGTGTGTGTCTTACGTCTCAGTCACGACCTTTGCATGTATCATTGCAGTAATGATTTGAAGAAGTGCTCTAATCTCAGTCACACCTCTCTTACTAATCTGTTAATGTAAATCAAAGTATCGTCTCACAGGAGTCTGTTACGTGTCTGAACGTAATCCTGCCTGTTAAAATGTGAAAGTGTCACTCATATTTCAGTCTAGTAACTTAACACAAACTAATGTAACGCTATATATTTCTACAGGTTTTAGCATCAGTCAGTGCAGCAGCTGAAAAACCTGAACGTGTTTGTCAGCAAATCTTAATAATATCTGCATGTCAGTGTGACCACTGTAGTTTTTGAGGTGGTCAAAACACTCTGCATATGATTGACTGATCACCTCAGAGTCAGATCAATGAAGAGAAATGTGTTACTCAACCGACTCTTAGCATAAATACTTGCAATGTCACCACATTGCTATGAATAGGCATCATGTTGGGCGTGTTTTCCTGGAGTAAAAAGGGAACTCTTATAAACTCGTGGACACCACTCCAACTCATTCAGCTCAGGAGGAAGCAGGCATTGTACAATCTGTGCCAATGTGTGGTAACTATTAAGTTTATGAGCTCAGTTGCTAGTTCATTAGTTTTAGCTAGATTTGTTTAATAAAGTCGAATACAACAATTGTACAATAAATCCTCCCTTCATGAAGGAGAGGAATTGATTTGTTTTTTTTAATTGCATGATCATTTTGGGGGCTGTAATTTGTGGTGCTGTTGAACTGAACTGCATTTTATTAAGTGTTTCTAATGCTTGCACTCATGGACATTTCCAACAAAACTTATACATTATAACCTCCAGGATTTCACAAACTGTCAGTGTTTGTCTATAAATAATAAACAAATAATCATATTCTGTTTGTGTCTCCGTGTCCTTTTCAGGTGTCAGCCTACCTTCCAGTCTACCCATGTACTTCATCCTGAATGCCGGTGAAGGAGGTACACACCACAGCATGTTAATGTGAAGAGAGAACATATTAGGTAGGTTGTTGCAGATTTTTCTCAGTTTGAATGTCTTTTGTTTAACAGAGCAGATTGTCCTACAAGGAAACAGCAAACAGAGCACAGCAGCTTACCTCAAGACTGTTTATCACTCATGTAAAAGCTGGAAGAGTGACATTCCTTATTTTGGCTTTCACTATAGTGAAAAGGAATTTGTTCTGGGCTATGACTAAACTGTCTTTACCAGAGTGCATTTACTTAATAAATCCTTTGAAGCCTGGTGGAATGTTAGTAGATTATTGGCAGTAATATTTTGGTTGAAGACACGCCTGCAACTCTGAATACTAATACCTGTATATAGTACATTTGAGAGTGTAATGATGGGAATCAGAAATGGAAAACAAGCCTTCAAAGATAGTTTGGATGGGCTGTTGAAAAGAGTGTTGAAATAACTTAAGCGTTGACAAAGGGTTTTTGAAAAATAAAATATTGAGTTGAGCTGGAATGGACAACCTTGTGGTTGTGGACATTGCAAATTGAATATTTTAAGAGAAGGCCATAAACATAACAAAGCATGTATTTGCCGTGTTTGTAATGTGACGGGCCAGGGGCGGTTTTATTTTTGTTTTCAGTTGGAATGACACAAAGTTGGCCGTTAAGCTCCTTGCCAATTTGGGAATGTGACAGTGAAACATAAAATCACTTAGTAAATCGAAACCCATTTCTTTCAGGAATATTTTTGGCTGTAGCTACTGCTTCATCTAATTTTCTTTGACAGTAGACTCCAGCCCTTGCTCTGACTTAGTATGCGATGACCCTGCAATTTGATCTGAGCAGGATGACACTGAGATGACTGTTGGTTATGTGTGTAATAGAGAAGAGAAGAAGAAGCGAGATAAGGAGAGGAGAGGGAGACAGGGGAACCGATGACTCTTGTGCTGTGCCCTCTGACTGGGAAGGGCAGACAGCTGGATGAGCAGCTGGTGTGGCTTTAATGGACCTCCCTTTCATTGATCACAGCAAAATCAATATGCCTTAAACTGGCCAAGAGCATTTTCTGTCCTCTTAAGGACAGTGCTAACTCTTTGTTTTGCAGAAAAAGAGTATGGTGTTCAGCACTGGGGTTGTGTGGTAAACAACACTGTTTGTAACTGAATACACTTGTTAAAAGTCAAGTTGACAGAAGCACCCCATGGCAGGTACGCATAAGGCTTCTACAAATAACATTGCTGACCTGTGTTCTCTTGTCAGGTCACATTTATCTGCATGATTATAACATTTTTTGACATTTTTTGTCAAGTTTCTTAATCACAGACTGGGCATAATAAGGGGAAAGGGTTTTGCACTAGAACTCAACATTCTTCCTCAGCTTCTGTCGTTCCTGCTGGCGTCAGCTTTGTGAATATCGAACATAAATATGAATTTATTCTGACAGTGTCAGTGTAACATTGCCTCTACTGTAGCTGATATTACTTAACTGCAAAAACTGAGAGATGTTTTTCTGTTTTCTCCTGTCATTGCAACATGCTGATGCTCTGAATAATTACTGCGAAGTGAGCGTATGAGCCAGACCAATTAGTCACTACCATATTCTGAGCCGATCCTGATGCGCCTTATCTTTTATGGCCAATTTATTTACTAGGTGATGCCCTTAACAGTAATCTCTGTTGAAATAGTGCTAGAGTCCATGCTTTTCCTCTGTCCTGCCTTGATCTTTGTGATAAAATGTTCATTTGGTTAAAGGCAATTCAGCTGCTCTCATTTATTCAGTGGCGCATGCTGTCATGTCAGTGAGTCACTTTGTTCAAATGCTCTGTGTGTAGTGTATATTTCTGTGTCAAATATTGAAATTTGAAGAGTGTTTGTGCAGAGTAGCCTCGGGCACACTTTTTCAAGTCAGTAGCGCAGATTTAGAGGTCCAGTGTGTAAGATTCAGCAGGCTCTATTTACAGAATATGGAAGATATGGGATATATTATTCATAACCACATCTTCATTAGTGTATAATCACCTAAAAAATAAGAGGTGTTATGTTTTGATACCTTAGAATGATCCTTTTATATCTAGTTCATGTTGAAGCAATGTGTTTTTACAGAAGCCCAGAACAGACAAACTAAAGACTGGCTCATGCATCGCAGCCACTGTAGTTTCTCCTTCATGCTAGGGAGGAGAGAGTGAAGTGAGGGGCTTGCAAAATTTCAGTGAAATCACTGCGTGGCCTGAACTGGACCAACTGGATCTCTGCTCGTCTGGCTGTCATGAAGGCACCTTTGCTGGTTTGGGGTTTCAGCTCTGCTGGCTAAAAACCTTTCGTCCCTATTGGCATTTCTATTTTGCAAGTAATTTAAATGACACCCACTGACATGGAAAGTCTTTGGATGCAAGCAGAAACCAACAGCAGTGTGGTGTTTGGAAGGCCGCCTGGTTGGCCAGTCAGCTAAAGACTGAAAGCTTAGCTCTGCACCACCCTTCTCACTGGAAATGTCTCATTTGATTTAAATGCTTAGCAAAAGGAAGCAGTCATTTGCTTTACATCAGTCGACTGGAAGACCACACAAACAAATGCATTAAGCACCTTTACAATTTGAGTGATAATAATAATGATGTAATATGTGTATATTATACACATATGTGTATATTAAATACGATTATTCAATGCAAAGTTGTTCTTTCTGTTTTGCCACTGACTTTATCTCAGGAATGGAGATCCTGTGTCGTAAACTAGTGTTATGACAGCCAGTCACAATTTGGCATCAACATGTGTAATGCAGGTTTATAATGCCTTTCCTTTATGCCTTGATAACAGACAAATGTCAGAGAGGAATCTTATATTATGCTCTATCATTTTTTAGTTACACGTCCCACTCTTTACCGCAACATTTTCCATCATTTGGATGACCCTTTGTGTCAGATGCAGGCAGAAAATTTGCATACACAACCAAACATACAAACATGAAGGAGAGTGACCGTGACACATAATTCTGAACGGGAAAAGGAATCAGGCAAAACGAGGAGCTTGTACCTAAGAGAGGGGCTACATCTGCTGCTTGTATGTGGTTTGGGAATGAAAAGTCCAACACGGATCAGAAAACCGTACTTTGCAAATTATACTGCTGACCCGGTCCCCACAACAGACTCAAACACCAGTAACCTCTGTTTCCACCTGCACAAGAATCATGTCAAACAGTACAGAGAGAGTTCAAGGAGAGCCACACAAGTACAGTTGATTACTTAAAACAAACCCCAGGCTCAGACGTTGCAAGAGGCACACCATACGGCAAAGAACCACAAAGATGGTTAACCACTTCAGTTGCAATGTACATCTTTCCATTTTATATGAACTATTTAAGATATACTTACTTACATAAAACCATATTCATTAATTTCATTTACAGAAAATGTATTGTTATCTGGATATGAAATTACTTGTTTCAGGATATGAGATTTTGGTCACATTGCACAGCCCTATTTAGCTACACTCTTTTTCACTTGAATATGCAGTTGAATACAGTCATATCTACTGCATCCAAATTGTATTATCATTAAGCTTGTAATTTTAAGCGATTCTCTGAAACAAATATAACAGAAATTCTTCTGGGCGGTTTGCTATCTTATCTAGATTAGTGCCAAGTGCCTTCCAGTAGAAAGGGAAATACTGATCATTAATCTGGCTTTGTCCTAAGTGCTTAATGAACAAATACACATTCTGACTGAGTGGGTCTTTAAAAGAAAGACTAGACTTTTATTGTATTATATGGAACCAAAGTGGTGTTGTGGTTTGTTTCCTTCCTTTGATCAGCCTTCAATAACTTTAAATAAAAAAAAAACACTAATAGGCTCGTAGGACTCATACCCTGAGACACAGAACAGTGAAACACTGTCATCATGTTGTAGTGGAAAGTAGTTTATTCTTAAGATTGCACTAAGTGCAATACAAATCTGGAATATGAAGGGTTTGGATTCAGAATGCAAAACAACAGATCAATTTTCCCAGCAACATCTTTTAAACCTCACAGTCCTTTTCTGTACCATACTCCTCATGAGGGGATGGGATGCTCTTTATAGGTCAATAATCAAACACCAAACTCTCTGATTGGAATGGCATTTGAAACATAAAAACATCATTGGATAAGGATGTTCTTGTTATGAAAAATGCTCTGCCTTTTTCTCACAATAACACTCTTTGTTATAATAGCAACCAAGATTCATGGACTTGTGATTTAGAGGATCATGTACCATGTTCCAAAGACTTTCACTGTTTTTCCAACTGTGAGAAAAAGTGCTTACCAGTAGAGCCTGACGGACAAGGGATTTTTTAGAATGATACAATTTTTAGAGGGCCAAAATTCCTAGATATACCAATATAGTGAATCTTTGAACTGGAATGAAAAAAGATATTTTCATTGTGGATTTTACAGAGATAAAACTATGTAAAGGTACTCAGAAGGCTTTCTCAGACTAATTTTAATAGTATTCTTTAAGATTTTACATAATTTAACATATACATTGTCAAACAATTCAAGAACAAGAAATTGACACTGAAAATAGGAATAGGACATATTAGAGTTATATTGAAGAGGGAAATAAGGTCCTTGTTTACTTTCCAGCAATGTATTTCACAAACTAGTTAGTCAAGTCAAGACAAGAAGTCTGCTTAGCTGTGATGTTTATACTTCACTCTACAATGTGTTGCACGGTGCTGAGAGTATTGTAACGAAAGAGCGGGCCTACATTTCCCATCAAAATGGTCTTGTGTTTTGCTTTCTGATAATATTACAATCATAATACAATAATGCTTCCTTTGATTAAAATACATGCATCTGAGTTATGTGTAAATAACACAAAAAGCAGAAGAGACCAAAAAAACACAGTATGACTATATAGGCATAGACAAACTGACTTTTTGGATCTCATATTTGGCTAATTTAACAGTAAATTGCAGATAAAGTTACACTAAAGAAACCTAAAATCATAGATTATTAAGTATATTTTGGCACTGCCTTGTGAGTCACAGTGAAGTCTGCCAGTAGGAGGTAACTGGGTCTACAGATTATTATTAGCCTGTATTCCTCACATGTACCTCGTTTGTAGGATCAATTTCCTAAAAGGATCGGGGCAGCCATTGATTTATCCTAAAGCTGCGGACAGGGTCTCTCTGGCCGGTCCTGAACGTTCTTTTGTGACCTTGACGGAAGAAACTCCAATGACTCATGTCTGTTGTAATAGCAGCCGTGTGGGTTGAAGAGTTGAGTCCAAGGTTGACTCACCCTTCTTCATACATTTCTGTTGCCCCATTTTTGTATTCCCCTGATCAATACTGAGGTCGACTGATTAATGTTAGATAGAACGTTTTAAAAACTATTGTTATTGGAGGAAATTGGCTCTGATAGTGTCCTCTACTAGTACTACTACTACACTATACTTTAGTGATCAGCACCTGTAAGCACACATGCCACACCCACAAGTCAATTTAGGGAATATCCTCACCGGCGTTTTAGACCAAACTACTACTACTCACCAGTGGAGGAGCCCTAGTCTTTCCTGAAATTGCCATAAAGTTGGTAATTCATACTTCACCCGTTACACAGAATAAGATTATTGTCCAGCTCCACCCTTTAACTTCATTACTCCGTGTACCCACCATCAAACTGCCCAGCTTCTAGGCTGGTCATTCCCTGGAGCAGACACTAGCACATTGGCACGGACTACGGGAGGGAGATGTCAGGGAATCGCAAAGCTTGTTTATTGGACACAAGAGGCATCAGTTGGGTTTATTTGTTTTGGCCAACAGTTGTATTGAATCTCAAACTGAGTATTTTTGTTTGGTTACTGGGATCCCAAATAGGTTTTTTTATTAGCTAAACTGTGGGTTTTGTATTGAGCACTTGCTGTAGTGTATACTCTGTAGTGATTTTCAGATTCTTGAGTGTTTTGTGCTTCTTGTTGTCTGCTGGTGCCTTTGTGGTGCTTTTTTTTAGTGTTTGTCCAGTGAATATGTACTGAGTCCTAAAATATTATCTTTGTCAGACTGACCCAACACAGCAAAATAAGATGTAGAGGGTGGGGTCTCTGCAGATACAGACACCACTACACACAGTGATTGAGAGGCATTATTGTTGTCTATGCATTGTTTTTGAGGAAAATCCTACTCATTCTGAATTCAAGGAAATAACTACAGTATATGTCTTGTCCTCTTTTATAGTGTGAAGACAGTAGCCCTAAATTTAGTCTTGCTTTGAATATTTCCCTTCTCTCTGGGGCAGGATGCAGTCTTCAAACCACAGACTGCGAGATATGGAGCAGCACCACCCGCTGCTGTCAGCAGGGGCAGATGTCGAGACAGGGAGCCTGGCAGCCGGAGTGATGGTCGGGGGTCCCCACGCAGGCCACACAGCGGGGAACCGCACGCTGTGGTTCATTCAGGACAGCTGTGGGATGGTGTGTGCAACTATGACCTGGTTCCTGGTGCTGTACGCTGAATTTGTGGTGAACTTTGTCATGCTGCTGCCCAGCAAGAACTTCTGGTACTCGCTGCTGAACGGGGCCACCTTCAACTCCCTGGCTGTGCTCGCATTGGCCTCACATCTACGCACCATGTTGACTGACCCGGTAAGGCTGTTAAGCAGAATAAGGGTGGGCAGGGTTGTGGGTGTAGATGGAGGTAATGACGGTCTTCACAAACAAGTATTTAAGTTGCTAAAAATACTTTTTACTTTGAAATACTTAGTTCCAGCAGTTTTTTCGCTCATCTTATATAAAGCCTTTTGGTATTTTCAATTGATAATTTGGTAAACCCGATCTCATTGCAGTGTGTGTGTGTGTGCAGTGTGTTCTTCTGCACCATTACTGATACTTTGTGACTACTCTTGGTGAATTCAAACAATTTATGCTTCGGGGGTTTGTAGGTCAAATACTGTTAGCGCTGCTGCTGCTGCAACGTCGACTCATACTTACTCAGAGAAAGTAGATGTGTGTTGACAGCTCCACTGGTGCTTTCGAGCCCAACAGCCCAGCCTCAACAATTGCTCCATTTAAAAGCCCAAAATAGTACACACAAGGTTGTGCAGTAGTGTATAAATCTGGGAGGTTTGAGTAAGCTTAAAAGGTCTTAAATTTAATTCCTGCACTTCACTTGGTAGTTACATCCGATTCACTGGGTATATTGTAGGCTCCCAGACCAAAGTGACTGCTTTACTTAAAATGTACCATATCCTGCATTTTGTCAGGCTACTCAAAGAAGAAGTCTGTGTTTTAAGCCTAGAAACAATTGTTGAATTGCTGCACACACAAAGACCCAGCTTGAAGTCTAATCCATTGTGGCATAATGAATTTATGTATGACTGATAGCATTTGTATTTCTCTGTCTTCCACAGGGTGCAGTTCCTAAAGGCAATGCAACCAAGGAGTATATGGAGAGCTTACAGCTGAAGCCTGGTGAGGTCATCTACAAGTGCCCAAAGTGCTGCAGCATCAAGCCTGAGAGGGCACACCATTGCAGGTCAGTGTAAATGTTTTTATACAGAAACATGACACGACGTGACAACATAACCTAACAACATAGCACGAGAAACTTCTTTACCCTGCAGTGTAGAGTCCAAATTGTGCTTTTGAAAACATTTGTTTATGCATATTTTGTGTAAGCAGGAGCTGTGTCATGCATTAACACCTTGTCTCTCCTGCCTGCAGTATTTGTAAAAGATGCATCCGGAAGATGGATCACCACTGTCCCTGGGTCAATAACTGTGTGGGAGAAAAGAATCAGAGATTCTTTGTACTTTTCACTGTAAGCACACAAAATACTCAGGGAGTACTCAATTTAATTTTAATAAGGGGTTTGGGCATTTTGATAAATGAATAACACGTTTACCTTGTCTCCTCGCTTTTCAAAGTAGTTACTCTTCAATACTCTATCTTACTTTATAGACTAGAAGGAAAAATTCCAATCTCTTGAATGTTGAATGCTGTCTCACTAGTATTTCCATGAACCAGCTGGGGTTGTGCATATTAGACATAGACCTACATCAAATGTACTCTTAATAGTCATTTATGGCTTTCATGACAAAAGCAGTTTTTATGGCTTTATATGCTGACTGTAACTTTTCTGCAGAAACATAAAGCTGTCATATGTGCCTGAATAATATAAGATCATCTGTATGTTGACATTTTTAGTATATTACAGATTGCCATACATTGTACACTGCACCCTACAAACATTTTTTTTTAATTACAGAAGCAGAACTACAAAAGATTTAAATTTTTCATAACAACTGTGAAATGAGTGAACTTGCATTAACACAGCATCTGCAAACATTTTCTCATTATCCCTCACTCCCCTTTTTGTCCTTTTTTTTTTTTTGCAGATGTACATAGCCATGATTTCTGCTTATGCCCTGGGTCTCAGTGGTATGCACTTCTTCACCTGTGTTAAAGTCCAGTGGAATGGTAAGTCCTCTCTGTCTTGCAGCGTAGAGTATGTGACTACGACTACTATACAACAAACACAGAATGTCAGAGAGCTGTAGTTTGAGTCAGAAATGCAGCTATTTGTACAAGAAATTAAAACTGCTAAGAGAGATAAAGAGAGACAGTGGAAAATGGAAAGGGATTGTTATCCTGTTGTAAGAACAGCTGCTCTGCACAGGTCATTGGAGTTGTTGCTGCACAATCATCACAGAGCTGCCATTGATCTTTTCCTCTCTGTAGGAATGAACCAGAAAATTAAGATAATATTTCATTCTTAGAACTCAAGCTTCTACTGTCCTCTACAAGGTAATACTCTGACTTAGCAAGGAAATATTTTCCACCCATGATAACCAGTATTACCGGCTACTGTAACAGGTGCAAACCTGCAGTCAACAGAATGAGATTATTCTGTCAGTTTACACCAGGGCTTTTGTGTGTGTCTGTAGATTTAGTTATCCAGCTTGTTAGAATCAGGTAACAGTTTTGGGCTAGGATATATTTAGGTCAGGTGCAGGATTGCAGCATCAGTAAGACACAAAAGGGAGCTTCCACAATCTTATTGGACATTAACAGGTAATATTTCAGAAGGACCTTTGTTGGCCCACTTTACAGGGAAGGGAAAGAATATTTAGGAATCTGTCCTGCTTCATTCATCTTGACATTTTACTTGTTTAGTGCAAAATAACAACTCTGCCTTTCTTCCTCTCTTCCTGTGACCAGAGTGCAGTGACTTCTCTCCAGGGGTGTCTGTGCTGCTGCTGATCTTCCTTTGTCTCGAAGCTGTCCTCTTCCTCACTTTCACAGCTGTAATGTTTGGTACACAGATCCACTCCATCTGCAATGATGAGACGGTCAGTATCCACTGCACACCCACAAGCTTTGCTCCCCTCAACAAGCTGCATATGTAGTGGGGAGGGTCGCTGTGAGATGAGGGTGTAAAGGAAAAAGATGACAAGGGAACCTAAATCTTGATAAATGCCTTTAGTATTTACATTATATGGTCTAGTATTTATATTATATGTGATTAGTTTAATTAGTAAACGAAATATCAATAAGATACCCTTAGGTTTTCTCACAGGTTTTTAATATTATTGTATATGTTACCACGCTAATGAGCCAAAGCAAACAGACAACTTAATGATAAATCTTTATTCACAGAGGGCTTTGAATGTCTTACAGGAGATTGAACGTCTTAAAAATGAGAAGCCCACATGGGAGCGTCGCATGAGATGGGACGGAATGAAAGCTGTATTCGGGGGTCCGCCCTCCCTGCTGTGGTGCAATCCATTCACAGGCCTGCGTCTGCGGCGCCTGTTGCTATTGACCTATGGTCGCCGTGGTGGGTCTGAGTTTTCGGTCTGAGTGCAGGACAGATGGATGCGGCTCATCAACACTTAACTGTCTCTAAAGCAAGATTCCTTGTATGCCATCCTCGGCTGGGGCTAAGATGGACCTCTTCTCCCTGAGGCTGTCCTTCATGTGTGGGTGACAGGGCGAGACAGGCTGCTCCAGACAGACCCATCACAGCACATCACACCCCCACTGAAACTTGCTGATGTAGACCCGACACCCTTGGTCCGCACAAGTATGCTGAACAACTGGAATATTGTTTATAACGTGAGCAGCGTTTTGGTTTGTTTGTGTGTTTTTGGGTAAAGCATGCAATATGTAACTCAAGTGAGCCTTTTATTCCTTGTGAGACCGTCCAAGGTGCTGTATGAACTAAATGCTCATGCACCTTCACCACAGAACTTAAGCAGCTTGTTTTCTTTGCTGCGCACATGAGATTAGTATTTGAATTGAGTGGGGGGGGGTCAGCAACATATCTTTTATCATCACTGGACCCAGAAAAGTGGAACTCAATGGGGAAATGCTTGAAATTGCTCTATTGGACCCAGACAAGGACATGCACTACTTACATGGCACTCGAGAAAATGTCTGGATATGAAGCACAGTGGACATCAGACCTGGAACTGTGCTGCCTTGATTTGCATGTTTAACAGCTCAATCAGTCCGTTTCTCAGCCAGGAAATGAGGCTTTCACTATCTTCAAATGAATGAAAAGGCTACTGTGAACACAAGCCTCATTCTTATTTAATAGGACTGAGTGTTTTTTCCTATCTGTTCATCTTTATCATTTTTTTTCCCACCTTGGGCTAAAATTGTTTATTCTTTAGGTTGCTTGGGCCATGAGAAATTAATTTTCTGTTCTTTTTTTTTTTATATTTAACTGCTGAAGCTTCTTTACCTTTTCATCAGTGACCACTCTACAACAGTTGACCATAATGACTCACTGGAGATGACTACTGAGATTCTGACTCCTAATTTGGACAAAAAGTCACCTTTTTAGTATTACGTATGTAGTATTATGTATGTATGTATGTATGTATCCATAAATTTGCCATTGCTCCATGTCTCATACTCATGCAAACACCTGTCCCCCAAAGCCCTCTGATATGATTTCATAACGAAACTGATTCAGGTTGAACAACTGTGACTGCTGAAAAGTCTGAATGTTATTAACTTTCAGTTGTTTTACTCATACATTTTTTTTCTCCATGTGTAAAACTGGATTCACATGAATGCATTTAAGCTCTGAAAACAACCTTACAAACCCCCAAGACGGAGCCAATTCTCAGACATTGCACTCCTTGGCCAGCGTGTGGTGCCACATTTTGAAAATGAGAATTCAAAACACTAGCACAACCTCCTTTGGCTCATTGTGAGCTCATTCTGATCCACAGAGCCAAGCTCCATTGTACGGTCAGCCTGTAGAATTAAAAAGGAACTGCTTTGCTGAAAGAGGCTGAAGTACCAGGCTCATTCTACAAGTTTTAATACTGAACAAAGTCTCTGGGAGCTCAGCACATGCCTGCGAGGCCTTTTCTACTTCACTCCAGAAATGTCAGGCCTGTAACATCTAGTGGCAGGACAGTAGCAGATAATCTCCCAGGGTTACTAGAACACATATCCATGCCTTTAAAATCAGCTTGAACGGGTTTTGTCACTATTGCCATATGATGAGTGTTTTCATTTTGTGACAAATTGTCTCCTATTTTACATAATTAATGGGCCTGTTTGCACTGGATGAATGTGGCTTTTTTAATCTAGAGTTCTTGATTTAAAGTGAAATCCTGACTGGTGGGATGGTATTGTCAAAGTATTGTCAAATCTAGATCCTCTAAGTCTCATTTTTATTGCGTGTTGGACAATATACTTTTGTTTGTTCTCATCTGTGGTTGTCAGGAGAAGGAACTTTATCTCCTCTGTTTACACTAAATGATGATATCTGATGCTCTATGGCTATAATGTTTTAAGAAACATGCTGTCATTAGAATGTAAAATGTATCTGTTTTGGGACTAAGGGACACAGCACTGAAAGCTAACTGATATCAGGGGATTTTATTAATGCTGGCCTCTTATTTCTCATTTTGTTCTGCCAGACTGCATCACCTCAGCAACAGTTTTCTGAATAAATGTTGGAAAAAGGCTTCCACTTGAAGTCCGCTATTCTAACATGCTCAGTGTATTTTTAAATCTATGAGGTGCAAAATGAAGAGGTGTCAAGTTTAGCCAAACACATAGTGTGTCAATACAAATCAAGCTGTCTTTTAAATATATGTGTGCATAAGACTTATCAGAAAACAACAGGAAAATTCATGCCGTTTAGTTTGGCAGATACACAATATGTTGCTATGCAAGCAACAGCTGTTATTAAAAATAGTTGCTGGTATTGGTGGCAAAAATACACCCAGAGCCACTGAGAGGCCTAGAGTCTAATAAACATAAAATGTCATTAGAGTAGAAGTAAATATCCGAAGGACTGGAGGTAACGGTGGCAGGACTTATACACTGCTAAACTTTTAGCTGTATTTGTAGGAAGTAGCAGAAAAACAGAGTTAATTATGGATTGACAAATATTACTATCTTGACTAAGTATTTAATGTTGACTGGTATAATTTGGGTTTGGTTGATGTGTTCATTCATAATGTCTCAAATTGGGATTCTGTTACAGGGTGTGTATTTTTATATTCATGCTCAGCAATAGAATGAATGAATGATGATTTTCGAGGGGTAACAGTAATTGTATTTTCTTTACTTTCTGCTGTATAACTTACGAAAGAATACAATCGCCATTGTTTGATAATGTGCAAAATTGAGTAAATCAATACACCATTGTGTCAAAGGTTTTAATTACACTAATTGGCAGTTAAAGGGGATTTACACAGAAAATGAAGGACAAAGAACATTTAGTGAATTATAATAATGATTCAGGACAGAATTACCATTAACATTGCCATGAACAGTCCAGGTTTTGTTTCCTACTTTCCTGAGAGAATGTTTCCTTAAGAACAAAAGTCCTTCAGCTTTATAAACAAAGTATAAAGGTTACTATTAACAATATATAAATGGAATGTTTTATTAAGTTTTTTTTTAATTAATGTGTCATATTATATTGTCTTATATCTTTAATGTCATTCTTTTACATAATAAACTTGATTAAATTAAAGCTATGAAGTGTGATTGATTGTCTCTCATGCACAATTTCATAACAGAAGGTGTTCACACTGATCTAACATGCTACAGATCTTGTAGACGCAAAAAAAAAAGTCCAAATAGATGGCAGTTTGGCGAGTGTGTCATGTTGGATGGTCAAATAGAAATGAAAATACAACACGACACAGTAGCGATGAACTGAAATTAAGGAACTGGGAAAAGGTATTGCTGCAGCATCAAAGAAAAAAACATCCACTAAAGAAGAAGTAAAAGTGTCTCTAACTGAAATGATATGCAGGTTCCCTCCAAAGCAAAAGTAACAAAATACAGAATTATTCAAAGTGTACAGTTATGGCCATTTGAAGTTACTCAGATGACAGCCCACAGACAAAATTCAGCATCCCTCCCAGGACAGACATGTTTGTGTTTGATTTGTCTGTTCTGGGCTCCTGTAGAAACATGGCAGACTTGATGGAATGAGAGTACCTACTCTCTCTGTAGATATAAAGGGCTCATTTTAAGGCAACGAAACACAGTAATTCTTAGTTTCAGGTGATTATACACATATATACAGTACATAATAAAAACATACTTATGAATATCATATTCCATTTCTGTCAATAAATACTCCTAAATCTTACAAACTGGACCTTTAACAGGTCTTGATTGTGCTTACTTTAAACTTTTATCCCAGTCCTAATCTTATTCGTGTATATTCTACGCTTTTGGACAGTTACTCTGCTAGAACAGAAGGTCCTGCCTGCAAAACTGAACTGAGAGAATAAAACTACAAATGCATATATTTACCCGCCGATACTCTGCCTCTGATTGGCTAACCCTGAGACCTAACCAACCAACCATAGCGCTGAACCAACCAAATAAACATTAGCCAATCAGAAGTGGATTAGGGCGGCTCGTCACGGAATGACGGCAAAGTCGTCACCGCCTTCCCGCTTCCGTTGGTATGGAGGATACGGATATATCGTACAGCCTGTCCACTGTCGTAGTAGTAGCAGAAGAAGAAGAAGACATGGTGTGAATATGGCGGCAAAGGAATTAGTAAACAGTCAAACTGGAGTCGAAGAAGTGGTTAACCGCTGGATAGTAGATTATTATTCATTTCGTTTACTCGAGTTGTTTGAAAACAAGCAATACGCGGACTTCAGTAACATTAGCGATGTGCTTGCCAGTAAGTAACAGTTAACAAACTCTAGTCTATGCTAGTTTGGAGTTTGTTTAGCTAGCAGTGTTTCGGTCTAACGAGTGACCGTGTTAACTGGTGACCGTCTGTGGTTGTCGTGGTAAGGACAGGTGTTGGTTGAAACAGAAAGACACGTAGCGGCCTTCTTTGTTTAGTTTTTTCCTCATTAACGTTACAACGTTGCAACAAAAAAAACATACGTGATTCGTCTTTGGTGTTTTGTTTGGCAGCTACGTTTTGTCTTCTTGTTTCAACCAGCTGTCGTAACTACGACAACCACAGGCGAATTCGGCTAACGGTCACCAGTTAACAGGGCCACTCGTTAAACCGAAACACCACCTTTGGCGTTACCACAATGGTTTATTTACTCTGCCTGCTATCCTGAAACGATTCACTGGCCGACTTTGAATTGCGCTTCATGCTCTTCACCGATAGCATTATTCTCCGACAGATAGCCAACATTACCTTAGCCTTAGATCGGTTTGGACTGTTTCAATCACTGCATGGAAGATATCAGCAGGTCCCATAGCAAAGGTCTGGGAAGCGGCACTTTGCACTTTGACGGACATCTGCGAACCCAATGAATCAATTAAAGTCACTTGTTTCGCAAAACCGAAAATAGCTATGTGTGTGAAATGTTGACTTGATATCTGTGCATGTACATTCAGATGAAATGACAAACTCTTTCTTTGTCTTGTTACAGAAGTCAAACGACGTCCGTGTGATCCCACTGACATAATGATTACAAAGATGCCATTATTGCGGTTTCTCTCCCTGATCAATGATGGTGAAACTCTTGGTGAGATCAACGTTAATACATTCATCATGGCACATCTCAGTAACTTGTTACTTGTTAACAATGTGTATTTTGGGGGGATTTTATTTAGATACATGCATGAATGTATGCATTTTCTGTCTGTGCATAGTAGAAAACATTAAGACAATCCCAATGCCAATGCCAAGTAAAATAACTTTAAAAATGCATGAGAAATTATTCACATAATTTGCAGTTTGATTTAATATATTATAAGTTTGATCTGTTTCACCCAAAACACAACAATAAAACATCGATACCAGATTTAATGACAAATGGATGATATCAACTAAGTACAACAGCTGCAGAACTGGTTTGTTATTCATTTATCAATCCAATGTCTGGTCACTTGTTTCACCACCTTGTCGCTTATTGAAAGATGGCATTCACTCAATTCCATTAACACACTGTGACCCGTACACAACAATGAATTTTGCTTTGCCTTTGCCTACAGATCAGTCACAGTCTGACCAGTCACTGAGTCCTCTGGAATCAGCCTTAATTGTGCTGGAGAAAATCAACCAGCAGCACAGTATTCCACAGCAGGATTTCAACAACATATGCACTTCAGTTAAAGAGATGGTATGTGTATTTTTTGAAAAATCTAAATAATAATAAATATTTTGTCATTTTTAAATTATGTAAATATGTAAACATAATTTTTGTCATCATTTACATTCATGTTCTACTTTGGTTTAACTGTGACGTCTGCAGACACGCAGAAGGCGTACAAGTACCCTCCTTAAATCAAAATCTATGGTTTGAATTATAATGCGAATTATGTACCCATTATGTGTGTCCACCTCATCCTGTCCAGCCAAGGATGAGTCAGCTAGGTTCCTTACATAGGAAGAAGTGCGACTTGTTTAATGATACTTGCTTTCAAGTTTCATCATATTTGATTAACACATTTTTTTTCTTTTTATTTCTGTGTCCAGATGGTGGTGATTTTCATTAAGAACAACATGTTTGGCAAAGCAAAAGAGGTGTTGAACAAACACTTTCCCAAACCAATGGTTGGCAAGGTGAGTTCAGTAAAACAGCATGTTCACTAAATAACTCCATATTTTCAGTGATATTACAATTAATAAAAGTGTGCTTTCACTACCAAGTAAAATATGAAGTGATCGTCACTCAGTAAGTACAGAACTGGACTTTCTGAATCATCAGCTTTGCATTTGGCCGTGCCACTTCTTACATAGCAGGGGGATGCTCGTTTAAATTGAGTGCAGGTGCAGAAGCAGCTCACCTCTTGAGCACACCTAAGCACAGAGCTTACAATCTGCCAGGATGTCGTTTGCTTTCCTTCTTGTCTCACCTCATCATAGCCAGTTTCTGATGTTGAAGAGACTAGTTGACTTGCATGTCTATTCATTTTGAAGATGATGCTGAAACTATAAATTATTTAGCGTGGTCATTAATTTAAGTGTATTTGGCCTAATGTTTAATTGTATATGTTCATATGTTTATTTCATTGCTGGATTTCTGTTCTCTGTAGAAAGCTATATTCATGGGACTCATCAGTCAGAAGAGTAAAACACATAAAATCATTGAGCAAGTCGACTTTGAACAGTTTAAGGAGGAGATGTTTGCCTTTTGCCAGAGCCTCTGGACATTTGATGTTCCCTTTCTCCAAAAGGTGGGTTGCTATGTACTAAGCACAAGTTAAAGACTCATTGCATTGATACGTTTTTCTTTTCAGGTCCTCAAGACTTAAAAAACATTTTCATACGAGTTAAATAAAGTCTCTGTTGTGATGCCCTTGACATTTTTCCAGCCAATCCACAGATGCAACACTGTCAATTTGTTGGTGAAATACATAGTCCTCATAATTGTTTTGTGTTTTTGGTGTGTGTATGTGTAACAGGCTGCAATACAGCTTAAAAGACAAAGAATGATGAACCTAGATGACAAGGCCACTGGACCTGATCAGGAAGACGAATCTGGTCCTTCCTCCAGTCCACAAAGAGACCCTGACAAGTGTGTACTATGATAAGCCCTCTCCCTCCTAGTTCATTTCATTAAGCTCATCATTACTGTTGAACATATGACACGCATATGGCTGCATAACTGCAGCGCCAAAACAGTCAGTTTACAGTTTGTTGACTTTCTCCGCTGTGCACCACATGATGAAAAACGCGTCATCTGGCTAACACTTTATTTTGATAGTCCGCCTCCAGTGCCTACTGTTGAGTAACATTTCAACTGTTTCACTTTGTCTGTAGATGTCTGACAGATTATCTATAGAGTATATGTGACAATTCATGAGCATACGCAAACCATGATGTTTCTGAACATAAGCCAAACTTTAACCACAGTGGTCTAATATCAGACAGTTTGTCCCTAGAACCCCAGGGAGTTCACATCTTTGTCATCTTTTTCACGCCTGATGAGGGAACAATGAGGTCCCCCAATTATTAGCTTTGCTAATACTGTGATACTCACCATTAGCAGCTATGCCAACTACATTTAGGAGGTTTTTCTATTTTCTTATTCTAAACTCTTTTCTCTGGCCTAAAAACCCTGATCTCTTCTTCTTGTCTCTAGCGAATGTTCCAGTAAACATGCAGTTATCACAAGGGCCAGGCTGGAGATTGCCTTCAACAGTTTGGTTGGTTCAGATGAGGAAACATTTGCTCAGCTGGAGGAAGAAGTGCATGGAGAACAGCAGGAAAAAGATCTTCTGCTGCGTCTCTCACCTACTCCACCAGTGTGCACCGAACAGAACGCAGGGCAGGATGGGTTATTTCAGAGAGACTCAGGCAGCCCCATGGAGGCTTCCCCAGCAGACCAACCACCTCAAATGGATGCTGTTCCTCAAACACAAGCAGGTTCAATCTCAAAGTCGCTCCCAGTGCTGAGAAACAGGCGCCTTTACACTGTGGCACGACTCGTGGTCGAGCCAGACGGCCAGGGGGGCTCACAGTGTACAACAGCTTCTCAGGAACTGGAGACTGAAGTCAGAACAGAAGAGCCACCACAGTCACCAGCTATAACTAATAAAAAAAGACTGCAGAACCCAGTAACAGACAGTGACACACGGAAACGCAGGTACAATGTATATATATTTTTTAAACATACCTTTAGCTGTTGCAGCAGTCACTTTTTTCCAGAGTCCTTCTGTGATCCTGACTTTATGTAAATGATAATCAAATGTTTTGTCACGCAGTGCTTCAAGCAGCTTGGCAGAGTTGTCAGCAGACAGTGAGGAGGACGCCCCTGGCTCTGTGGACAATGGCGAAACTCTTGTGAGAAAATTCCGTAACAAATCCAAGAGATCGTCCAGGACGTAAGTCCATATGTGCAATATCACAATACGTTAGGGATACCCGATCACATTTTTGGCATAAAAAAGTCAAGTACTGGAATGAAAATAACCGCTTTTTAACAAATTGCTAAAAAAGTCATTTAACCACAGTGTTCTAATATCAGAAGACAGTTTCATGTTCCTAGAATCACATCTTTGTTCGTGATACCGGGATAGTTAGCTATGCTAACTACATTTAGCACCCATATAACTGCATATTATTACATTTTTAGTACAATTTGAGCATAACGGTTTCTTCACTGGCTCTCCCTCTCCTTTTTCCTTGACTTTATAAGCTTGTTAAGGAAAATGCCAGGAAAGTGATTTTTTTTTTTTTTTTTCAACCATTTGCCTAATCTGGCATTAATACATTGTTTTTTTTCTAGAGATCTAAAAATGTTTATTCCCCACTGCCGATAAAGTTTCTCTTTAAACTAACTGTAAGGTAAACTAAACTAGTTCAAATATGGCCACTGAATATGATTGACAGAGAAAACCATGATTTTAGTCAAAACAGATGTCTTCTTTTTTGGACAATGCTTGAGTCTCAACTCTTGACACGCAGGAACTCCACTCAGTCAAACCAGTCATCATCAAACACTGATGAACAATGGACCAACAATCCTCTCAGCAAGCAAGTCCAAATACAGCATTCGTATCACTGTTAGCTTACAATTCAAGGACTCACAACATTTAATAAACATATGTATTTATGCAGGGATCCAGGTAATGCAGATGACTGTATCACAGAGTCTTCATTGGACAGCTCACCGGAAATGTTCTCTCATCACCCCGTCCCTCAAACGAGCTCCACCCCTGACAAGGACTCTGCTCAAGACAAAGGGACCTCCACGTCAAAATGGTTAGTGAAGGTTACATCAGCAGCTTTAGCAAAGAATGGATTGACTCACCTTATGTAAACTGAGGTGGTGAATTCTAGCAGAACATGCAAAAACATTTTAAAATGGACTATTCACCACTTCACTTAGTTTAGAAGATAATTGATGTACTTTATCTGTATGTATTTTTTTCCCAGTTTTCATTTGGGTGTCTAAAAGTGACTAAAGTTACACATGTATACATTGGTATTTACTGAAAAAAATAGCTTCATTACAAATCACAAATGCACACCAAAATATCATTAAGCATATTTAAATAACTGCTCTAAAATGATCTAAGATTCTTGTTTGATCCATAACTCTAACTGATAAACAGCTGTGAAGGGTGCCAAGCATGAAAGTCCTGCTTTTGTTCACAGGAAACAGCTGTATAATAATGCAAAGGAGAGTAAGGACACATGGAGTGATGAAGAGTCATATTTCACCTCCAGAAAGCATAACGGTAATATTTTTTTCTGCTTCTGATTAATCCTGTGTAAATCTAGTTGCGAATCTGTTATTCATGCTGTAATATATCTTTGTTTTTCTCAAAGCATCACACAATGAGAGCACCATTTCAAATTCAGGCAGCAGAAGAAGGGTAAGTATAGCGACTAGAAGTAACAAACCTGTTTGGATGCCTTGTTTGTTGACAGGAAGAAAGTTGAGTCTTGAGAGTTTACAGTTTCACAGGTTATATTCTAGAGATATAAAACCTTCATGACAATTATTCAGCAAATGTTAACATAAATAGCACAATATGGTTTTGGTCACTTCTTGTGTTGAAAAAGGTTGAAGCTTTGTTGCCAGCCTGCTACTTTCAGATGCAGCACTGACAAATATAACGCAGCACTAATGTCTTTTTTGGGGGGGCTGGTGTGTCACAGCTGCTGAAAGCTGAGTAAACCTATGTTACTGCTGTGTTGCAGAAGTGGACGGAAAGCGAGACACTGAAGTTGAAACAAGGGGTCCAAAGATTTGGAGAGGGCAACTGGAATAAGATAAAAGCATATTACTCCTTCAAGGATCGAACAAATGTGAACCTCAAAGACAGGTGGAGAACGCTTAAGAGATTAAATGTTGTTTAAATGGAGAATGTTATTCAGTTGAACTTTTTTTCCACCTTTACATTGTTATCTCAAAGTTTGTTTCATGTTTTCTGCATGAATCATGTTTTATAATACTGTACAGTTTGAAGTTCATGACACTTTGTAGTTCAATAAATTTTCATGGTTCAAATTTGCAAAAATTGTTTTCTCTATTGTAAAAAACAAACACACAGTGGTGTCTGATATGCATTTTCACTGCAGCTCTATATGCAGTACTAATCTTACAAAGACAGAAATACAAAGACATTATGGATTTATTTGAAAGATGACATTTACAAAAGAACAACACAAAAGCATTCCCTTGAATTTAACACAATTTGACTCAAACACTGAGTGAAGGGAGAATCGGGAGGCTCTGTGACAAGGGAATCCTGTAGATAGCACATTAGTAGTATCCCAAGGTGAGTCAATAGAGAGGTCTTTGTTTCAGTCCCGAGACTGCACTGGAAATATGGCCCAGTTCTTACTTCTGCTATTAAAGGTGCCCTTGAATCAGGTACTTATCCAACCACTTATGTTTTAAAAAAAACGGCAGCTGATCTGGGTATGAAATAGATTAAGAAAAAGGGGTGTTTGACAGTCCAGTTGTTGATGCATCTTTATGTTAATGTGTCTTCATTCCTAATGAACTCCCCCACATCGGCCTGATGAAACACCACAATGGACATGGGATCCACCCGCCGACACTCCTGGGTGGACTTTGCTGCCACACCAAAACCCTGAGAAATAACACATAAGGACAAAGATAAAAATCTGTTTGTCATATGCCCTAAAGTTAAATCATTGTAGGAAATATGGTATTCTGTCTGTGCTGTGAAGAAAAATAACTGTAGGCCACACCATAACACTTCTAACATCTCAGCACAGAGTATGCTCTCATGTGAAGCATGTTAACCATCCCGTGTGTATTTTCAGCAAAAGTGCTCCCAGCGGGAACATAAGCTCATATTGGTGTACATCCTCAACCATGTAAGCAACACAGCATGATAGTCACAAAACTTACCAGGGGAACATCAGCCATGGAGTAAACCACAACTCCCTGATACTGCATAGTGTTCTCAGTGATTCTGCCGAGCCCAGATTTTAGCACATGGTTCCCATAGAGGAAGGACTGCTCTGCTCCAGGTTTCACCCACACCTTGAACTAAAGACATGACAGAAAAGCTTCAGGTTATTCATACATGCATGAGTATACTTGACTTGTTGGCAAAAACATTCGCTATTGCTCAGTTACTCTGTTACTAATATCAAATGATCACTATTTATTGATCAGTGCCAAAAAAATAACCAATATTTCAATCATATGATAATATCATTATATAACCTGCTCTTACTTGAAAGAATGGCAGCATGGATATTTCTACCTTCCTGAAAATGTGAAATAAAGGTCCCATATTGAAGAAAGTGAGATTTCCATTTTTTTAATGATGCAGGTCCAGGTGCTATATAAATACTATTGAATTATAAAAAAACACTCAATCCACGCAGCCTGTATTCAGAAACTGACTTGAAATGCGTCGTCAGACCTTTCATAAGGTTGTGATGTCACAAATACAGTCACCAACCTCAACCATGCAGGATATGGTGTGTTACTTGTGGTTAGGCTGACCTTGCCACACAGAAAACATTCAGCCAATCAGAAGAGAGAAAATGTTACACAAAACGGCCTGCTCTGGTAGAGCTCCAGAGAGAAGCATATTTTGATGTGATTTTATTGGTATTTAAAACCAGAAATATAACTTCTTATGGATATCAAAACTTCAAATAAAACACTGGAAAAGTGTAAATATGGGACCTTTAATGTTGTTAGTAACGCCTGTGCTATTCCTACTGTCTCAAGTCAACATGTTGGCAATGAAACAGTGACATCTGCCAGTGTGACATGCTGCTTAAGTGTCATGTGTCAATAGATCAACTGTGCAATACCACTATCACTTAGGCAAACCTTTGTTTCCTACTGCTCCCTATAAGCTTTTCAGGTAGGTAGGTAGGTACCCATAGTCACCTTTGCATAGGGCGCCAGGAAATCCAGAGCTGTGATGTGCAGCCGGAATTTATTGGTCTTTGTGAACTTTCCAAAACATGTTCCCACTGACACGAGCTTGTCCCGGGAAATGTTGGTGGCCAACTTAAGAATCTTCTCACTGTGGACAAGAAACAATGTTACAACATGCATGCATGTACCCATGTGGAAGCACTGACAGAAACATGACAATCTATCCTGGATTACCTCATGTAGTACACACGGTCATTCTGTAGTCGGAAGCAGTAGGTACCGTCAGGTCGGTCCACTAGAAGTTTGATGTTTTCACCGATGCTGTAAGAGGCAGAAACGACATGGCTCACATGCAGAAGCTAACAGGGATGCTAACACGCTCTGTATACTTTGAATCACGGCAGGCGAGCACAACGTCCTCTGAGGCCACTTACTACTTCGACAGCTTCTCAAACATCGTTTTCGTCTCCTCGTCTGTAAGCGGTCTCATCTTGAATATTTAATTTAAAAGAAAAAACACGTTAATCGATGTGTACTTGTGTCTCCTGTGAGAAACGTGGGTCAACACGGACGTAGTCACACTCTTTAGCGGAAGTCGGGCGACGTAATGAGCGAGCTGAGTTCCTGGTTTTGTTGCATTCTTCAGTCGATCGCTCGATTTCATCCGGCAGACCGGACGCCATCTGGTGAGTTTATCCACTTAATATCATGAAGGATGTTTGAAGTTTCATTAGCACGCAGCCGGTAAACAGCTACGCGGACGCTCAGTTGTGTCGCGTTTCGTTTTTGTTGAGCTGTGAAGTCACACTTTCGAAAACGGGCTCAGTTAGCCTGGTTAGCTAGCTGTCAGTGGAGCTGATGCTGTTAGCGAGCTAGGGAGCGTTAGCACGGGGAGCTAACTGCGTTAGCAGCTGATAACGCTGGCTCGCCGCGGTCGACGACACCGCTTCACTAAAGCTATTTAATGTTAACCTGTTCTTAAACACTGGAGTTTTATCTGGAGCTACGCTGGATTGTAGCAAGCTGTGATTTAAGCCCGGACAAACCGTGTGAAGAGAAGAGTCTTTACCGCAGCGGTGCCAAGTTACATAACGTTAATGTGTTTGTAAATACCGACCAGGTTCTTGTGATCGGAAATCAAGGGCAGGGTAACTCATTCAAACACCTCTTTCACTCACTGTATGACAAATGATAATGTGATTGGCCTGTATGTGGTGCACAGTAACAGGTAAAATGTCAGCCAGAGTTACAAATTAGGAAATCTACTTTGTCAGCGAGCTTTATGCGTTTGGCAGCTCATTTGATCCTCTTGCCTCCTCTTGCCTGACAGCAATAATGACTGGAAGGAGGGGGGAAAAAACCTGATCCTGTTTTTTTTTTTTTTTTCTGATGTGGCCAAGTTATACACAGCAAAGCCATTTTATTCACTGACATGACACAAATCAAAATGTCTGATCCTGCAGCTGCTCTGTCAAACTTGAGAAGTTTAAAATGCAACTCCCTCCTCTGTCCAAACACAGCCCGCCCGTACATTTCTTATGTTGTTGTGCTTTCTCAGTAGTGCACACATTTCTGTTAAATAAAAGACACCATTTGGAGATCCTGTACTCCTAAAGTCTGTTTTATTTGAATGTCCCTGTCTACTCTGTTAATAGATTAAGCCTCTAGTTTATTTCATCTCAAGGGAGATATAAGCAAAAATGTATAGTTTATCAAGGCTGCAGTGTTCGTAAGGGCGTGATGATTACCGCAACATCTGCTGATCATTGACCCATGAGAGCCCAAGGTTATAATCAGCTGCTTACCACAAGAGATGACTTAAAAAAGGAAAAGTGAAACGTACTGATCGCCTGGACAGCCTGGGTCTTGTAGTAGGTGACTGCTCAGGATCACACATTGCAGCACACAGTACACGCTGACCCACTTTCTTCCATTTTGAGATTTCAAATTAAGACTCGCACAGTATTCAGCAATGCACAGATGTTTGCACATGTACAGCCTTTTTCGTGTTTGATTTCAGTTTGTCGTGTTGTACAGCTACTTTACTCGATACGTACCTGTCGTAAATGTGTTAATAGCAGTTTATTTTAACAATATTAAATGTAAGTCATTGGAAAACTTTAAGTACAAAATGATTTGACCTCATTAGGTGTGGTTCATGCCAGAGGAGTGACCTGCTTAAGTAAACGCAGTGCTAGACACAAAACCAGTACTTAATTAACCACTACTCATCACTTCAAGATGGTGCCCACAAGTTGCTAATCCAAATGATTGCGTGACATGAAAAACGAAGTTTAGACATGATGGTTTATGTTGACATTAATTTTGTTTTTTCTGTATCTAACATGTCGACAGGAGTGTGCCGCCCTGTGTTGGGAGAACAGTTATTGTGCCAACAGTTTACCCAGGATAAACCAGCCGCCTGTGTCTGTCATCAGTTTCCGCCGTGTGTTTGTGGCTCTGGTAGCACTGAACAGGAAGACAGACGCAAAGAGACGTCTGAACACAGAGAGGAAACTGCTGTGGCTTCTTCGTCAGCCTCAGAATGACTGAGTTCTGGGTTTGTTTCAGCTGCTGCATTGCAGAGCAGCCACAACCTGTGAGTATGAAATTACCATGGAGGACGGATTGGTTGACTCAGTTCTTAATGTAATTTTGCCTTGTTTAAAATTCAAGTTAGTATGAAATGAGTTTTTAGATTATATTATATTATATTAGGTTACTAAACAGCAGTATCCTCAGGTGCTGGCACATATATCTTTAATTTACTTAAGCTGTGAAAATCGTGAATATTCACTACTCTAAGATACATTTTCTGTAGAAACACTGATCTGAGCACTGGTTGAGCCAGACAAATGATATTACATCCTCTTTTTTATTATAGATTAAAAAAGAAAGTAGCAAGGCCCCTAGCTAACCACATCCCACTGTCTTTCTTATACCAGTAAGGTTAATTATTGTGGCAGAGAACAACCAGTTGTAGTCGGCCAGTCTGTTCACCAACAGATAAGATAAAGGGAATCATGAATGTCGACCTCTGTCTCGGTTTCAGCTGGTGTTTGCTTCTTCTGCAAGCCAACTGATTATTAGTATCATCTTTTAAATGTATTAAGGATGATAAGTGGAAAAAAATGTTTAGGTTTATGGTACTCGTTTTCAGAAACGGCGGCGACGGATCGATCGCTCCATGATCGGGGAGCCAACAAACTTTGTTCACACCACACATGTAGGCTCGGGGGACATGGGCCTGGGATTGGCATCAGTAAGTTTCATGTCCTCTTTTCAGAATATTCGACCAACAGAGTGTCACAAATAAAAGTTTTCAGCTAACTAACATTTACGCCTTGATGTTTGTAGGTGGACCTTGTTCAGGCCCAGATGAAATCTAAAGGGGGATATGCGCATGGAGGGTCTGAAGGTTCCCAGTTGTAACAAGGTGAGAGATACTTTTTCATCTCTTAGCGGAACTGAGAGTTTTCACTACCCCAAAGCTATATAAGTTGGTAAAAAGTTGACTTTGTTTTTGTAGGAAAAATTTAATTACCTGCATATTTTATGCAAAGCAAACATGAAAAAAAATATTCCTTTGAAACATTTAACAGAACAGTGCAACAATCTTGGTAAATACTGATAACCCGAAACCCAAAAGAAACAAAGAAACCAGTCCCATGCTGTAACCACAAATATAGTTTTAGCTTTAACACTTTTGTTATTTATTAGAAACAACGCACTTCTCTGTTCACATCTACAACTAAGAGTCCCTGACCCACCTCCGCCCATGCTGTGTACTAACATGATTGCAAATAATGCTACACAGAACCACAAGCTTGTGTTTGTGGCTTTGAAAGGAAACTGGTGAAATGCCGACATATGTGTACTATGCTTTATATAGTCATGTTTTATTGGGGGAATTCTTTCCTCCTTCATAGAAGGAATGGATGACCTATTTCCTCGTGATTAGCTTTGTTGTGCCGATAACCACTTCTATTTTTTTTTGTGACTGTGACTCAGCTGTCAGTACAATGTCATTTGCATGTTTTTGTGGCTTAGTTTGGACAGTGGTGTTGTTTTCTACTGGCCTCAGGCAACTGATTAACTGTTAATGTTGCACCCTTTCTTGTTTTTTCAACTCCCACTGGATGTTGCTATGGTCACATAAATGATATGGTTTTGGACTCTTTGAGTGTCTAAACAGATACAGCCCAACATTATCAAACATGTCTGAGGAAAAATGACTGAAATGAACTTTAAAAGCTCAGATTTGATGTGAAAATTATGTGACGTGGGCTTCACCCACACCTTACCTATCAGTAACAGGTGAAATCCTAATATTTGTTCCATTTTTTTTTTTTTTCCCCTGCAGCCCTTCACAGTCTTGTGGAAACTACTGTTGTTGATATGAGGAAGCATTTTAAAAAAGCAGTTCTGTCTGTAATGGACGCAGGACCAAAAGATGAAACTACTGCTTTTCCATAATGTTGTATATATTTTTATTTTCCATTCCTTTTTTTTTTAATGAAAGCACTGCTATCCATTTGCTGCCATACTGTTGCACTGTAAAGAGTAACTGTTAAGAGTAGATAAGAGGGTTTAGAAAGCTCATAATCTCAGTCAGACGTATGCTTGTGTGTATGCATGAGGAAAATTGTTTCAAAAATATTTGCTGTTGTAGCCCATATGGATGCCTGTATTTATTATCTGATTTGTTAACGGACCTCATGGTGGCTGGGCCACGCTGGAGATTTGGAACATTCAGTTTCTTTCTTTATTCTCAGAGGTTTATCAAAGGACAGGTAGAGGTAGCAAGGCAAAAAGCGACATGTTCATTGTTTTATTCTGAGAAATACTCATGATTCTGTTTGAGTTGCTTTCAGGGTTGAAGATTGCTGTCTTGTAATAAACTTGAAATGAGTAGAGTACACTGGATCATGCAATGTACACTCACACTTGCTTAGGAATTTCGCATTGATTTCAACTGTTTTTTTTATACTCATTTAGATTGGACCATATAGAATTTTAATAAACTATGAACTTCCTAATCTGCCTTCTGAAGTCATGTTCGTTATTTGTTTTATTAGCGTTGTGTGGCAGCTTGATGCTGCAGATGCAGAGCTTAGTGGTTTCAAGAATATTCCTGTTTTTGTTTTTTGTTTTTTTATTCTGTTCATGGCTTGTGTACCAACTGTAGACCAAGAATTAAACTTGGAAGTAACCAAATCACCATTGCAAACTCTGCCACGAACGTGGGTCAGGTTTGATACAGTTAGCAGTATTCTCAAACCTGGACTGTATGTTCATCATATCCTTTTTATGCTTTGTTGTAAATGCTGTTCCTTTTTCCTAGCACAGTTTGTATTACACACTGTGTCTCATCATGACGTCAAGAGTATCTCTCTTGACATAAAACCATTCTTCAGTCCTTATTTGGCCAATACTCCCACACTTTGGGTGGAGATGATTTTGTGGTAGTTTCGAATGCCCGACCTCTTGACTGATGCTAATGACAGGCATTCAACCTGACATGACTCACTTTTGTAGCAGTGTTTGTGATTCCGTTGCTTCATTGTTAAATGATGTTTCTATGTGATGTTAACAATATTTTGTCAAAAACAAAATTCCAGAAGCGATTAAATCCACCTTTGACCCACTATGGACGTTAAATTGTAAAATACCATTCCCAGTTTGTCTGTTGGCACAAAGGTTTTCTCTCCTTTTTCAGGGAGATCTAATTTTCCTCTCTTAAGGAGAAGTAAATAAGTGCAGCTCTTTTCGCCTGATCACGCTGGTTGTCGGCTGTGTTAGTGATCAGTTAATGTTCTCCCTTTTCACTGACTGGCTGGTACATTTTTGTCTCTCAGTATTGTCATATGTAGTCCAAATTTATGATCCAGGCTCCATTTAAAAAATACCTTTGCAGATAGTGACAGAGCAGTCCTACTTGGGGCTATATCGTTAAACATGTACACACTGCTCATCACTATTAACAGTGATTTTAAATCAAGTCAAAGGTGTCGAGCAAACCAGCAGGCCTGGATCTATTAATAAATGTGATTATTTGTCTTCCATGTACATCATATGATTTATTATTCCAACAACAGAATGTGGTTGTATTATAAAGTCAAGCAAAAGTCTGTGTAGATTGATGTTAAATGAGTGCTATTGTCATTCTATTTATGATACAAGAATGAAATATTTGTGTATGTACCAGGCAACTTAAAATACCTAATGGAGTCACATTTGTAATATCGTATCATTTGCAGCATTGAAACAGCATTCCCAACATTCACTGACAGATTTAATGATGTGATTCATCAGGCTAAATTGTTTCATTTCTTCCTCTTTAAATGTTTATGTAGTAATTCCTGTAAGAAAAGATATCCACACGTGTGTAGACTAGTTTGTTTTCTCCAGCTCTGGACTAAATGCTGTAGTATGTGCAGACATACTGGGAGTGCAGTATATCATGTGACCAGCAGGCTGTGCTAGTAGACTGGTTGAATGTGACTTCAAAAAAAAAAAAGTTCCCTAATGGGATTCTTGCCATAGATCTTATTTTATGATGATATTGTAAATACATAAAAGTAATGGATCCATGGTTTATATGTATTGAGGGTCATACATATTTTTGGTCACTTTTCTGTATAACAATACTGGGAAGGCAGAGTTAGAGCAGTGTTTCTTCTGTTTTGTTTTTCCTCAGGAACTGCCTGAAATGTAGTTCCCACTTTAAGGAAAATTCATCTGTTTTTTTTAATTTGTTTTTTTTTTTCTGCATTTTTCAGAATAAAAATATGAAATAAATGTTCAATGTTGATGTTTGACCAACTGTGTGTTTCATGTTTTCACTTAAAGTCAAAACCTCACATCTGTGGAGTGATAAAGGAGATGCTTGAGCTCATACTGGAGCAGTTCTTGTGAAAAATAAGTGCACGTATCCTTTATTTAAAGGTCTAGTGTGTCAGATTTAAGGGGTTCTATTTACAGATTATGGAAGAAACAGAATATAATATGCGTACCTATGTTTGAATTACTGTTCAAACAATATTAAAAATTATTTTTATGTTTTTGTTTCCTTAAACACCGGCTCTAGATAGTACCCTTCGTGTTTTTAAAAAGTTTCATGCCCAATGTACTTTCTCCTTCCTGCAAGAAGGGAGAGACTAAGTTGCAATCCGCAGCTACACCACTAGATGTCACTAAACCCCACACACTGGACCTTTTTAACTAAAAGTTCTAATGCAACCATTTTAAAAATACTCCATTACAAGTAAAGGTCTAGCTTTCAACATCCTAAAAAAAAAACAGTTGTGCTTCTAATTCTGCAGACAAACAGACTATTTGACTTATTATTTTATGATATTATTAGTTCGCTACAATGAATACATTTTTGCTGCTGTAGCTGGTCAAAGTAAAGCTAGTTTGAACTACTAACTACTACTAACTACTGACATAGTTGGATACTTGTCCAGTGGTTCCTAAACTATTGGTCTGACCCTTCCAAAGGGTCACAAGATAAATCTGAGAGGTTCTGAGATGATTAATGGGGTTTTGCTACATAAATTTGCTTTTATGTTTTGGACATTTCTCTCGTCTTTGCTTGTTTTCTATGAAATAATAGAACATCTTACTTGAATGAAACCATCTGAGAGGTTTGGAACTGCTAATAACTCAAAGACATCTGAAATGTGGCAAATCGCACATTGTTGGAAGAAGTATTCAAATCACTACAGTAAAAGTAGCAGTAGCAACGTCTCTAAAAATACTCAGTCACAAGATACGATCCTGCATCTGAAATTTAAGCAAGTACATGAAGTATCAAAGTACTAATTGAGTGAAAACTATTGGGTAATTTCTAATTCTGGGTCACATTTTATAAATGTATTTTTATGTAAAATCTCAATCTGAAAAGTACCTATAGCTACCTAATACTTGCAATGAACAGCATCTTGTGACTCTGGTTCTGAAAGGCACTTTATTAACAAAGTTTACTTGCCTATTAAAGAGCAAGTACTTTAAAATTGTATTGAATAGTACTGAAATATTAACCTTCCTTAGTTACGTTCACTGTAAATACCTGTATTGGTAACTTTTGATGTAGGTTTAACTTTTGTCAAATGTCAGGTTGTTATTAGCACATTAGACAGTAGCAGGGAAAATACAGGCAGTGCTTTGGTATACATCAAAACATCTACAATGATAGCCTGTGGGTAAAAAGTACCCACAGGCTAACTCTTGTAAAAAATATATATATGTAAAGTTTTGTTGTAAAAGCAATCAACTATAGCTCTTTTGTATATTTATACTGTACCCCCTTTCATTCAGTGAAGAGCTTCATATGAAATTCAATTTCCTCATAAATCAACATGACATGGCGTTGAGCAGCCCTTTTTGCAATCAGATTTAATAGATTAGATTTCAGTAAATCACATTATTGTTAACTGAACCTGAAAGTGTGAGTTATATTTACTTGTGGATGTGTTTATTACCACAAATCTGTTTCTTTTTATAGTCACAGGGCAAGTCTGACTGGACTTGTGACTAAGCGCTCAATACAAATTATATTTTATCTAATTACTTCTCTCCTGGTTTGCACCTCTGATTACTGCTGCCACAGCAGCAGAGTGGAGAATATTGTGCTGTTGAAAATATCTCTCTGAAAAATGTTAGACAGTGAATCAATTCAGTGGAGGATTGACCAGTGTAATAATGACAGTGGGAATATTTTTCTGCTACACTAAATGTTGTTTGATGTTTTATTTTCTGTTAAATGATGAGAGGCTCAACTAAAACAAAACATTGTCTGCAGATCTAGACTATACTCTTAATATCAAACTTGTGTGCATACCTTTAAGCAGATGGATTTTAATTTTGGAAAAATAACATTATAGTGTTAAAGGTCTGAATCAATCCACTGCTCAAGCTGCAGAACTTTTAACCCTGTGACATATTAAGATTCCTTGAACGTTGTCATTCAGTCCACACAGGATGAACAAACACACACCACCATGTGGACCATGTGTTAAAAAACGTATCAAATACTGCAGATTTTGTCACCTTTTCAATCAATTAATTTAAAACCAAACAAATTTGAAAAGATATTCAAGATGGGTGAGATTATTGTCCTAACCAACACTGGCCTTGAGTAACCATGGTATATTATGAACTATATTTACAAGAATTTAAACCTCCTTGTACAGCATGTCAGGGTGGGATGACCACAGTCCAGCACAACACTTAGTGATATAGAACCTGTTGTCGTAACAGGATTGAACTGTGCCCAAAATTGTTGTTTATTTTAAGTATTTGTTTGTGTTCCACTTGAACAACCCAAATCCAACATGTTCATCATTACAAGGTGTTGATATGCATGTTGTGTCAGAGTTTGAGCTAACTGTTTCCACCTACTTCCAGTCTTTATGCCAAGCTAAGCTACACGAAACATGTCCTGTCCATTATTTGAAAGAGTAAAACGTGATACAAGCTTTGCAAAAAAAAAAAAAGTCTCAGTTTGATTTAATAGATTGAAAATTGCATTATAAAGACAAAAAAGAAAAGTGTCAATAGAACAGCTGTTCAAAAGCATCCTCCTGTAAAACACTATTGGTCAATTACATTAGAGAACATGGTTATGCATGAAGTGGTACTGAAATCTTATGCATTGTGTTATTTCTTTAGCAGGTGTCAAGTAATGTAACATGTAACGTGTTTCACAAATTATAAATGGTGGACATGACTTGGCAATAGCTCGAAACAAATTTCAGTCAAAAGAATAAGTCTGAGAGCAAAATAAACCCCAAAAATGACTGACATATTGGACCTAAGTCATCATTTGCAAAAACAACATGTCATGCAAACAACAAATAAATACATGACACAGAACACAGAACAGGTTGCACAATATCACACAACAAACTGCACTATCTGTTGTCTAAAAAAATGTATATATACATTGTGTTTTGTCACGAGCATCTGTTAACTGATAAATATTAAAAAATTGTAAGGAAAAAGGGAATCTAATGCATATATAGGCTATGAATATATATATATATATATATATATATATATATATATATATATATATATATATATATATGTGTGTGTGTGTGTGTGTGTGTGTGTATATATATATATATATATATATATATATATATATATAGAAACTTAATTCAGCTCGTAATTCAGCTAGTAAAAATCATAAACATAAACCTACACACCGGTAAAGCCTCACATCCTGCACTTAATTTACTGTATGTTGCCTAAACATCCAGTAAAACACAAAGAAATCTCACAATAACTGATGCTGCACTGAAGCGAAATGAGATCTGTTTACTCTGTAAGCTGCAGTGTGAGCTTGGTGTCATTTTAGTGAGTTTGAGGAACTGAACCATAGTTAACCCAAGTGATGATGACAGAGGTAAAAGCTTGGCTTGGAACAAGATCTTCATCTCAGCATTCTCAGCAAAGAGGACAATTGCCTCAACTGACTGACAGAGCAATATTCCCCTAACCGTTCCCCCCTCTCTTGTTTCTCTTTTTCAAGGGGTCAGCTCAGCAGATAGATAGCAGGAAACAAAACAGCTGAAGGTTAGCAAGAACGCCCGAAGAAAAAAATACACTTTTAATCAGATATATGGTACACACACGAGCAGGAGGATGAGCAGTTGGTGCACAGCTATGGCATCAGTGTTTGTTGATGTGCAGACCAGTCAGAGAGTTCCTTGATGTAGCTTGGACTAAACAGATCATTGTAGTTGTCTGTGTGCAGAGAGTATGGATTATCATCACCAGCACCTGAGAAACACAAAACAACATGTAAACACACAAAGACAGAAACAGATGCAATTTTTACAACTGCGGCATGTGATTATTCACACACACACACACATCTAGTCTGTTTTTTGTGGTCTTGGTCAACTACCTGATCTATTGCGATTGCGGTCTTCCCCACAGTAATACTCTCATCCTAAAATCCACAAAATCTTTTTACATTACTGCATTCATCTGTGAACATACACTAACAACCTGCTACACATGATGCAATCTGACAGATGCTTCTTAGTCAATTATTTGTTGAAGTCATAAAATTGTTTACACTGTGTATTTATAGCAGTAAAAAGGCTAAGACATCAAGGAAATTCCTGATACATAGTATCATACAGTGCCAGTGGTCCCACAGTGTGTGTGTTCTCCATCCTCTCTGCTCCCCGGTCTGGTTCCAGAGGTCAGCGTTGCTTAAGTGATCCATCAGCTACATGAGACAAATTACCCAATGTCAGTCAGACAGCCAGCTAAAGCACCACCCGAAGAACACAAACTGCATCCTGGGAATATGCAACTGATCTCTAAACAGCCGATCTCAAACAGGATGCAATTTCATCAGGAAGTTTTCCTTTCTCCTCTCTATGACCGGAGAGGAGAAAGAAAAGCTTTATGACCGGATAAACCACCAACATAATTCAGAAAATCAATATTCATTGCATTCAGTCAGTCAGCCGATACATTAAAGGTCTGATACCTTAAACACAGCCTCATTCTGCTCCTGCTCCTCTGGTTTGGCCTCCCACATCCCTGCACAACAACATCAGCTATCATCCTTGTCAGGCCACAGAGGCAACAGTCAGAACAACAACAAAATGCTGACAAAACAAAAAACAAGCTCCTCACCGTGTGCTTGTGTGTTGCCAAATGTGTCTTCTGTAAGAGTCTCCAGCTTCTGTGGTGTGTCTGAAATTGGTCTCGTTGTTGTGGGTTGCCAAGTGTCTGTAGGATATGCATCATCACCTAAACTTCCCTGTCTTTCTCGAGGCCTGCTGAACAACCGCAGCCCTGAGACAGAGCAGGACAGTGCTGGCACATGAGGTATATCTGTGTATATGTCAGTATAGGTTTACCTTTGAAGTGATAAATACATTTAAAAGGCATGTCTTACCTCTCCTGCGTCTGTGTGTTTGCGTGCTGGGCATGATCCTGTACACTCTGTAGGCATTGCTGCCTCTCTTCCTGCTGTGCTCCTGCAGCTCACAGATGTCAGGTAAAGAGTTCAAGGCACAGCGGAAATTCGCTTTCCATGTCTTGGGGTCTGGCTTGTCTTTGCCCGGACGGTACCGTCCTGAAGGAAACAAGTGTGTGGACAAGAATTGGGGTAAGCGCCTTTTTCGGAACAGTTTTCTATGCTAGAATATCTAGCCTCAGATTTGTTTTGTAATATGCAACTTGTAAACAAACTATTTTTTTCTTCAAGTTGAGGCCTCAAAAAATGTTGATTAAATTATCACAAACAAGATGACGAAACGTCAAGCTTTTTGGGCCCAAATACAGTTATGTGTGAAGCCTGGTTCAATCTACCTGAAACAGCAAGAGTTCAAACTAGACATGTTTAAATTCTGAACACTTTTTTCCCCATTCATAGTAAGTTTTAAGAGGAAACGTAAAGTTTCATGACATAATTTCAGTAAACACAAAAAGTAGCACCCAAGAGTAGCCATGTTGTCTAACTGCTCTAAATGCAATCGGGCTCTGCGTCATCAAGGTCAGCGTGTAAGATTTAGTGACATCTAGTTCTGGGGAAGTTGCAGAATGCAACCAACTTAATACTGCTTGCCTCACACTCCGCTTATTAGAGTCTAGAAGAAACAATAGTGGCCACGAAACTTGGGAAAGCTTTTTTAGTTTGTTTGCTACTGCAGAAATATTGTGGTTCAACACAGTGAACTCCGTGGAAGTGTACCCACTCCATCTATAGATTAAAAGGGCTCGCTCTAAGGTAACAAAAACATAACGATTATTATTTTCAGGTCACACCAATGAAAAAATAGTTATGCTTATAATGTTCCATTTCTGCCACTAGATCCCTGTACATCTTACATGTTGGACCTTTAAGACTACCCTCAAAAACATTTTTAGGCCACTTATGCATTTTAATTACATAGAAAATTTCCATCCATTTGAATTACATGGTTTTAATATAAATAAACTAACAAACTTAGTGTGAAGCAAATAATAAGATTTATGTAATAGTACTAATAAAATCAAAATGACTGCATTCATTTTCACCGTTGGGTTTGGGCAAACAAATTGGCTTTATTAATACTGAATGCATAAACCTGGTTACTACTATACTACTGTGCAGTGGAAGCACATTGAGTTTATTAGTAGTATTACATAAATCTGATTACTTGCTTCACATTAAGTTTATTAGTTAATTTATATTAAAACTATGTAATTCAAATGGATGGAAATTTTTTTTATGTAATTGAAATGCATAAATCCTGCATTTTGGCCCCAAAATCTTTTTGAGTGATGTCAAATATTTTGTATTCAAACCATGGCCTTTGGTGTCCACTGTACATCTTTTCACTGACACTGATACACTGAACCTGATAAGAGTTAGATTAGTCAGCCTCACTGTAGGATTTATTTCTTTATTTTCATCTTCAAACATCTCCATAACAAATTTAACTGTGCTGCTACCTTGGATTAAACATAATCTATCACTGGCTGTCGTCAACTGTACAGTCAAGTGACTTCATCCAGAGTCCTTTCTCATATTTAGTGTGATTTGGATCTCAGCCAGTCCTCTTCATATAATTGCCAGCCTCAGTGATAAAATCATTGGAGCCTAAAAACATCCACTATGGATCATTTACTGCACACATGCTGCAAGCTCCCACAGTCATTAATGACTCAAATGACTTTCGTGTTATGGAGCTTCATTGATGATTAAGTTTTATATTATTTGTACTTCATATTATTATTAGTTTTATTTTATTAAAATCTCTTGAGCTGAGTTTTGAAATTAAGCCACAGTCTACATAGTATCTATTTTTTACATATTCAAATGCTGAATATGTTTTTTCACAGCCCTGTGAAGACCCATCCTGTTGTACTTTGACAGTAATATGATCACCGTGCACATTTGCAGCAACTGAACTGCAGCTTTCCCATGATGTGATGCAGTCACAAAGCATGACTTTCCCAAGACTGGAGTGTGTGATGATGGTTTGATGTATGTGTGTCTGTGTTCGTACAATGAATTTACTCAGCTTGTTCCTGTTCCTGAGAACATGATTCAATGAGATCTGGTCATGAGATCATGGAACAAAAGCAATTTACAAAAGATGAGTATCAAATTATTGATACATTATATCATATTCTGTGAATATTCCTTGGACACAAAGTAATCCATAAAAAAGCAAATCACTTGTTTAATTTAAAAATGTCATGTTTCCTGTGAGAACATGCCAATTAAATAATTTATACTTGACTGTGAATTTTTGTATATGTCTTATAAACTTTCCATGTAAAATGTTAATACAAATCTAGGCAGAAACAAGGACAACTGGACTGACTCCTTTGAATTCAGTTTGGTATTTAGCTTTCTTTCTAGGGAGATTATGGGAGACATGTAGCTTCATGTTTTTACTCAATGTATTGTGATGCTTTTGCATTGGACATCAAGCGTTAGGCATAACTGCGTACATGTACAATCACTGATTTGAATGACAGCCATTCCTGTTTAAGCAGATGAGTTTTATCTGGTTTGTGTAAACATGACTGCAACCATGTTTACTGTTCATTTCTTTGGAAAAGACATAAACACTTCTGTGCATAGCAGTTAATGGACATTTAAAATGCTTAGACTACTTTTTTTCCTACCTGAATCTGATGTTTTTATTTCATCAATATTTCTGAGTTGTCATTTGGTAAAACAAAAATAGCAGGAAGAGTAAAAAAAAAAAAAAAGAAAAAAAAAAGTTGTTTGGTTACATGTAAAAAGAACAAAAAGTTCCCCCATTTGTTTTCGTCCTTGAATTGTTTGAACAACAGCAATGTTTTCTTTGACTTCATGACTTGCAAACTTTTTCATGCATTCAGGGCTACAGGAGGTAAACACCTTGCCAAACAGAAGTGATGTTTCATTTCCTGTTGGTATTCTTGCGCAGGAACTTCGGAAACTTGTTGTTGCTGTTTAACAACAAAAAGCTTACTTCTTCTTTAACTTAAACATGCAGGGCTAATTGACAATTCAGTATTATTATTTATTATTGTAATACTGTTTATATATTATCCACGAAAATTGGAATTGCATACTAAAAAAAAGAGTTACTGAAATTCCTGTTTACATTTACATGTGTGAATATATTACAGTGGAACACAGTTTTAAAAAATTGAGTAACACATGTGGCACATGATAATGTATTTAGGATAAAATTACTTAATTACTTAAAAAAGATATTTATTCTCATTAATATCATGATATTGATTTCTATCATATAGCCCAGATATAATGTGGTGGCTCTGACTCCAGCTGTAAATTCTGTTAGTTGTTTAGAGATCACAGTGAGCTTTTTCTACTGTGGTTTTACTGCACAAAGCATCAGCAGCAAGAATAAGTGTAACACGACGTATTAGGCAAAGTACGTCAGTGACAGAATAAGTCAAAACAAATAAAAGAAAGATTCAGGCTACCTACCTGTGTGCATGGCCCAACTCCTGAAGAGTGTAGCATCTCGGTCAATACTCCAGCCATGACGAGCAGCATGTTTCCAGGGGATTTGGAAGATTCGTGCTGACTGTAAAATAAAATACAAGAAAATAGATTTAAATAGGTTACAAGAATATTTCATGATTCATTATTTTGATGTGTATGCATGTGCATGTATGGGATGAGGAGTCTACCTGGTCCAGCCAGCTGACTCCTGGATACCTCCCAGATTGAATCTGCTCCTCCAGCCATGGCCTTAGCCTCAGCCGGCCAGGTTGTTGCATGCTGCAGTCCAAGCTTCAGGTGAGCACAAAGGTGTTCGGTATGTGTCTCCGGGCTACACAGGAATCTCAACAATAACAGAAAATTCTCAGGAGCTCAGATTAAATCACAGGTTACGCGGGGACACCTTCCTCCTCCATTGCATTCTTCCAATCAAATACCTTAACAGTCATGACAATCCTTCCCCACCTCCAAAACCTTCCTCACTGCTTGTGCAGCTCCTCCAATTACAGGAAGTACTGTATTTTTAACTCTTTTCCTGCAAGTCTACATACTGTGTATTGGAAAAATTCTTGACTCACCACTATTAATTTGTAAGTAACAAGTTTCTTACACTCCAGATTATATAAAATAATTATTATCTTGTTAATTAAGTAAGAACACCTTTTTGTGCCTCCTGTTAATGTTGTTCACATCCACATTTTTGGAACATACAGAACAGGCAGTTTTATACAATATCATATAGCACACATTTACATTATTAGATACTTTTTAGATATTAGGTACTGGAAGAGGCTACGTACTGTATATTAAAGTATGTTATTTGTATATATCTCACTATACACTGTAAGACTAACTACAGTCAACTACAGCTATTGTAAAATACTGTCTTCATTTAAGTGTCACTACAAGTGTTCACTGTATGAGAATGATGAAAATCCCTAATTGCTTACTATTTATATGAATATAAAATCAATTAATTATGCAATATTACTATACATCTGAGCATTGTTCTAATATTATATATAAATGTAGAATTCATTCCGTTTAATTAGATTCATATAGTGAGAATAATGGTAAAAAGTATAGTGGTAAAGTGATATCATTTAACTTACAAATAATAATAACAATAATAATAACAATAAATTATTAAAAAATATATTTTATCTGTTCTTTCAGCCCACAACTGTTATCTAACTATTCCCTACCCCATTAATTAATTTATTTGTGCCATCGTTTACACGTTGACATATTTTTCCCCAAACAAATTAATAGATTAATAAAAGTGTAGTGTAATGGAAACTGTTCTTTGAATCAAACAACTTCACAGAATAATCCACAGACCACAATATTAAGAACTTTTTTTTGAAATATTTAGTTGAAATATGCCTTAATAATAATATTTGTATAACATCTTCCCCATAATGCAAACATTTCTTAACACATTTTTAAAACATGAGTTCTTTTTTCTGTGGTAATACATGGATGACATGTGTTTCTCTGGAAGTAGCTCATCAGTTCCAAAGAAGCGCAACAAGGAAGTAATTTCACAACTCTTAAAGGGCACCCACTCCGCATTACAGCTATTTGCTGTGGTTTGTTTCAAGCGAGGCCTGTAGTCAGTTCTCATGTTTTTCTCTTTAAGTGGCTCAGTATTGATGGCCAAATCGAATACTATTTCCTTGAAGTAGGATGACTCCTCTGGTCAAATCAAGCTCAGAGAGAGAGATTTCAATAATCACCATAAATGGCTCTACTGTTAACACATATTTCACTGAAGTCTTATTGATACTATAAACTAGGCGGTTAGACCGCTTTAAACAACACTTAAAGAATGCATATTCAATGAGCTAAATATGACAAAAGACGTCAGGTGAATATGACATGTGAGATACATGAACTGACTGCAGCTGTTTTGTTCAAGCTTTTGTCGCAAGCATACATTTAAAACTCAAAAACTGCATTGTTTTTTTGACAGAAAATTTACATTAATATTTTTATACACACAGTGTATGACTTTTTTTTTTTTTTTTTACATCCAATGCTGTTGTATACAGTTGCAAAATATCTAGGTGAAATGGGTCAACTGTTCTTAATGTGCAAAAATGTGACTGAATAACAGTTACAAACAACAAATATCTACAAAAGGCTTTAAAAGTTATCACAGTTCAGGAAACAATGTCAACAGTATAAACAATTTATCAACTAAAGTTTTTAGTCATACCACATGATCTTCATCAGCTGTTGTCATGTAAATACAGAAGCAAATTTAAAATTCCATGATTCTATAAATTATACATTTCCATGACAACAGGACAACAGGCTGATAAAGAACCATGCGCTACGGTTGAAAGATCAAGAACAGCTGCTAAATGGACCTTGAAGTGAAGCTGTTTTCAAGTTTAATAATCTGTAAAATACAAGTCATAAAGATTCCATACTAGGAACAGTCTGTTTTATCATTCTCATCCACATCCTCTCCTCCGTCATCTACATTTCTCAACAATTTAAAGAAGCAAAAATTGCACAAATACAGAAAGAATGCAACTTAAAATCAAGCACTACACACTGTGATAGTCGCTGTCTGTGATAACTGGCAGAGACTCGTCAGCAGGGATCAAACAGACAAAAGGTCTTTGGAGCTCAGAGAGACACTGACCACCCTGGATATTGTTAATAAAACCTGGACCAAGTGGGCTGAAGAAACTTTGATGCTTCTTGATGAATGATTCCTCTGGATAGTTGTCCAAAAGCTCATCTTCCTCGCCATGACTCTTCTCCAACAACAACATATCAGGCTGCTCCACTAGATTTTGAAATGCCTGGTAGTCGTCATCCACTTGAGGAAAGCTGTGTGAGGCTGTAGGCACACAGCCGTAGCAGGGATTTTCATCACATATGGTGGCCTCTTCAGTTATTTCACTCAGCTTTGTGGCACCACCAGCCACCTCATCAGAACTCACACACCAAGCCTCAGCTCTGCACACCAGATCACATGATGCAATTGTGTTGGTGCCACTAGAGATGGAGGACAAACTGGAGTCTTCCTCATATGAAAATCTCCCAGAATCTGCATTGCACTGCTGATAAGACATGTCTGTTGCCATAAGAGATGAAGCCACTGGTGGAAAATTAGGAAGTGCACAAGCTGGTACCTGTTGGTCAGGACAGACCACAATTTCACCCTCACTAGGATGATATGCAGAGTCACAAAGTATTTCAGACTGTGTCTGAAGCTCAGAACTGTCCATTATAATCTGATGTGGGAAGTTAGGAATGAGGAGGGAATAAGATTTGTTGTCAATGCCCGAAGATCCAGAATTCACGTCATCAGCTCTGGTGCCACAAAGGTTGTTGGGAGCGGAGAATAGACCACTGTCTTTGTTTAACTCTGAAAGTGGGTTGATGGTCAAAGGTGATATTGGGCTTATATTGGCGAAGGCTTCACTAAGGGCTTTGTGAACACCAGCTATAATGTCAGGAGGTTCTGCGTTAGCATAACTGAGACAAGAGGAGCCAGTGCTAATTCCACTGCTTTGCTGAGGGCTCCCATAGCCGGTGTCTCTCAGTAACCCCTTCAACCTGAACACAGAGAAACTGGTTAGTAAAACCGCCAATATGATCACATAGAAATCCTTAAGAAAATGTGTTGTCTTGTTGATGCGTTGGTGCAGCCATACTGACCATGGTTGGCTGTCATCAGGATCAGGGGGCTCAACACAGACAGAAGAGATGACAGGTAGTGCAGGCTTTAAGAGCTGCAATGATAAAACAATTGATTGTAATAGATTCTACATGACCTCTTTAACAGTGCAGAAAAATATTTTATAAATAAATGTCTTTATGTTTAAAGTTAAAATCAGTAAGATGACATGACACCCATGGTTACTGGTGGTAACAGAAAGTGCACATACAGCTAATGCCTTTTGAACAGCTACTTTGGTAGAAATACATCACAATAGTAACAAACTCACATTGTTCAAATTACACAGCAAGTCAATAATAATTGCAGCTGCGATCAGATTTCATGCTGCATATGGTAAAGTTTATATTTATATTTATCTTATTGAAGATGCAAGTTTTACATTTTTGGCTAACATCAAGATTACATCAACAGGTGCCTTACCTCTTGCTGTCGTGGGCGTATATCAAGAAGTTTTGGATTTGAACATTTGGCCACTGTGTCCCACCACTTTGTTTTGAGCCTAAAATCAAAAGCACAAATAAATCAACAAAATTACACACGACACACAACACAGGAATTAAAGTATTTATGCCCTTAATATAATTCACTAACAGAGAAACAAGGCAAAGATGATCTTTAATCTGCACGACTTACTTTACATAACAGCCATATGTAGCACCACTGACGATGATTGCAAGAAGACTGAGGCTGATGATGATAGCCAAGAGTATGGCATCAATGGACGCAGCTGTGAAGTAACATGTATGAAGTTTAGAAACGACATGACATCTAATATAGGGACAAACTAGACAGAAGTATAGAATATGTGCCCTTAGATCTGCAGCAGGCGTGCCCACAATGACAGCTCAACACCTGTAAATACTATATTGCATTAGCTGTTGGCATTATCCATTCTACAAAGTACTCTTGATAAAATATTTATTTCAACCCAAGTAGCCACTTCCTGTTACAGATGTTTATGAGCGCCTAACGTGCACCTGTAATGTCCACACACAGGCAAATTAGATGCAAATATAGATTAGGTTTCTAAACCGTGTCCTCTAGAAACATAAATATGGAAAATTTCAGCTGTCTGTTCTGAAAGAAGAGCTAGACTTTACAGTGACTTGTGACGAGTAACAAATCAAGTTAAATGAAAAAAGTCAGGGAGAGTATTTAGCTTGCTCACTGACTGTAGAAAACATGGGTGGAGATGGAAATCCCTGGGGGCAGCAGTGGGTGTGCCCATAAAAATGGAGCAAGACAGAGAGAAAGAACAGATAGCAGAGAGTTCAGTTTGGATCTCACATTTATGCATCTGAAGGTTTAGACACCAAAACAATGCACAGCTGTTTGGCAGTACTTCCCCTTCCTGGAGTAAAACCTATCATGGTTCAAATGACTGTCATGGTGGATGTGCTATAAATTACACTTGTTTGATATCTCAAAATGCATTTAAAGGTGGGAATTAACACCATAACAACAGATTTGCTGTTTTCTGACATGATAGGTCCATCCTCTGGTTCAGCTTTAACATCTCCTTCTTATATTGATAAGCTGCGATCCTACACACCACACAGGATTTACACTATCTTGTTGTTGTCTGAGGTCCAAAATAAGCACTAACATTATGATACAGTACAGCTTAGATGTATCCTTTCAAATACTATACAGTATATTGCACAAAAAGAGACAAAAAGGGTTTAAAGATAACATTTACGGGTTTTGAACTCCACTTCTTCACTACTGTCACTGAAGCGTTGACTCCATTCTGTGTAGCTCTTCACGCTGACCATATATGTGGCACTTGGCTCCAGGTCTCGACCGAGTATTTCATAGCTATTCCATCCATTAATTTTAGCTGGTGTGACATATTTAGATACCTGGTATGAGGAAACAATAATTATACATTAGAGAGATTGGCAAGAGATTATAGTTTTCTTAACTTAACGACAATGTTACATGTCTACATTGCCATGATCTCAGTGCTCCTACCTTTTCTGTGTGTCCTTTTTTACGGTAAGTAATATTGGCAGTTAACTCATAGCCGATACTGCCCTGCATGTCTGTAGTCCACATAACCTGAAAATTCCCGTTTGATTCTTTCACTGAGACATTTGTTGGGACTCTGGGCTTTACTGTAGAAGAAGAGAGATAAGAAAAGTAAGGAAAATATTTCTCACTCTTATCCTGTTTAACAGCCAGTTACTTTAAATACATTCATGTTAAATACATTAACTTACTGCTGTCGCTGATGCTGATGACTTTGAATCCCATCCTCTCACCTCCTTTAAAAACTGTTGCATTATGAGTCTCACGAAGGACAAGTATCATTTTGAAAGAGCAACAACAATTTCCCTTGTCACACCGCTGGAGATTACAATGGTGCTCCCTGTGGAATATAAGATAATATACAACAACCACAATTTAATCAGCAACAATCTAATCGACACTATTTTAGTGAACTGAATCAATGTACAATTTTAACTGGATCTGTAGTGAAAAACACACTAACTCTATTAAAAACTCACCCATATCCGCTGTTACTCCGCAGAGTCAAATTATATTCGGTGCAGTTTTGAGCTTCCAATTCGCAAAACATCAGTTCTTCCAGGTCGTTAGTACATTCAAATTTTTCTCCTGGTAAACAAACATAACACAGTGAGAATGATTATGAGAATGAGTTGTTGCGTATCTGGTTAAAAGCTGTCATTGTCAACTATACGTACCGGAGAGAGCTATTACCGTCGCAGTATTTACTAAAATGAACAGGGCGAAAGATTTCATATCTCCAACACCCCTGAAAGAAAACACGACAGCAGATCTGTTTTTTACTTTAAAGCGACAAAGTGGATGGTTTAAGTAACACAGACAGTTCTTGATAATCTATTTACCTCTTTAGCTCCATCCTGAAACGATTTATTCCACTTATTTCCCTCGAAAACAACAATCAAACTCAGCTACGACTCATCCCGTGGGGAAGTGAAACGTAACTTTGCAGCTTGCCTACAGTCCGCAGTCTTCCTAATATGGAAAGCTGTTACTGGAAATGTTGCGACACTAATTCGGGGGAAGTGCGTCCTGCCTCGATTTCCTCAAACAGTGTAAACAATTAAACATACACACTTCGGAGCAAACAGAATATAGAGAACTACTGTAAGTGGAGCAACACAAATACCAAAAATAGGACGAATTTGTGGTAAACGTGTAATAGGCCATACGACTAAATATGGTGGACGAATCCATTTTAAGGCTGAGTAGCCACGAACTAATCCAGACAGACGCTGCGGTCTATATCACTGAAAATATCAACCTTCAGTTTTCTTTTTATTTTGCGGTTTATTATCGAGCGAAGCGCTGTGGTCGACTGTGTGTGGAGGCTTTCGTCAGTAAATTTACGACACACAGACGAGAGTTTCAAGAATTTAAAAAAACCTTTTTAAAATCGCTGCTGATGATAATAATGAAAATGTCTAACGTCAGTTTTGACAAGTACTCATTCATCAAATACATCTATAGTTAAATAGCCAATATGCGTGGAATAAGATCTCATATTCATCAATATTTGGGAAGTCAAAAGCCATTTTTCTTAGCAGAATTGCTTCTTTGCTGAGTCACAACAAATTTAAAGTTGTTTAATTACGTTTTGCATGAACTTTATGGTTTGTATTGGGGTGAGACTTGTCTGTTTTGAGCTTTGAGTTGTGTGTTCTTGTGGACGCGTGCGAAGCTGAACTTATTTGATGGACTCCACCATCAAATATTCATTTTAACCACGAGGTGGAAGCAGGGCTACATCTTACAGCTTTGTCAACGTGTGCAAACGTGTCCTGTAAACAGCGTTCACAGGAACAGAAATGCCCCTTTTCACTCACATCTCACAAAATGTCTCTACGCTGCAAGATGTGATAAGAAAGGAAGAACAGGAAGTGAAGTCTTCATGTTAATGTATCATCATTGGTTTGACTGTTTCTCAATTCAGTTTCACAATAAAAACTAAATTAAAAACAACCTTTTATGGCGAAATCTTTATTAATGCAGAAATTTAAGGGAACTTATGGTATGTGGTATAGTAGTATTTTATGTGATAGATTGTTAATTGCACAGTAAAACACCATCATATTTCCAGACAAAATCTTTGTTTTATATATCATTCATATGCTATGTTCATGGTAACTATATAAAAGTAAAAGTAAAAAATGGAGCAAAACAACAAACTTGTTCAAATCAACAGTGTTAATATCCTTTAATCGTAAAAATACAAAAAGTCATACCGTATTTATTATGGTATGGACCACCAGTTCATCTGTAAATTAATCATACTGACTGCCTTCTTCATGAGTTTTTCCTCATGGACTCAGCCAGTCGATGAAGGGGCAAAACTAGCAACGACTCATTCATCACTTCATTACATTATTGTTTTTATGGTCCCTAAAGTGAAGAGTGGGATACTGAGAGTACTGAATCATTACATCATGAGTACCTGTCCCATTACTTCCCAAGTCTCCCTTTCCTCCCCCTAAGTGAAGTGGTGCATCACCCTAACAGACAGATAACTAGTTAGTTACCCATGTGGACATATAGTAATCATCATTACTTCATGTTTAGATCAGTCCAAAGTTCATCATTGTGATACATCACTACTGTACTAGAAAATGAAAAAGAGTAGAACAAGAAGAAAAAAATACTTAGTCAATCATACATTTGAATCAGTGTTGAAAATTTATTTGTGGTGGTGGGTGGAACATCATGTGACGGGCGGGTTTAGTAATTAATTGTCAAACAATGGTTTTATGAATAACTACAACAAAATAAAATAACCATACAGTTCAATAGCACAAAGTTACCTCGGTTTTATTTTTGTTTTTGAATCACTAAGTTGCTCAGTTAGTTCACTCATTCATTTCTTATTTGTTCCTTAATTGCTAAAAATGTTGTGTCCCTTACTGTAGTGTTACTACACTTACTAGTGCTATTTCACTGCAAGCCATGCAGATACTTCTTTGTTTTGCAGATTTGGTTTTGAGATGTTTTCTGGTGCTCAAAGTAATACAAACTCAGCAACATGTTTTTGCAGGTAAATGTCCTGGTTAGTCAGACAGAATTTTCATTTTAGACACAAGAAACATTCCTACATAGCATTGTTTGTTTTACCTTTTCCTGGAATACCACTGTTGCTTTTTGCTGCTAAGTTAGTTTCACTCTGGTGTTTGCAGGAGACAGGTAACGTTGATGTGTGTTTTGGTGGCAGTGGCTCAACAGTTCCAGAGAAGTGTTCACCCTCACGAAGTTGTTACACAACACACAAGTTTCAACAGCTCTGCATCATAGCTGATTGACTGACACATTTAGTCACTTCTGATGTTTGCTTTTTTCACTTATTTTACTGTCATAAGTGTTGGTATACAGAATATTTAGTGGGTTATCTACGATCTACCATACAGTTTATGACTCTTCCATTGACTCATAAATAGAAGTAATCTTTTCGAAAAAAGAGAAAATGGTGTTGAGACATAAAAAAGTCTGTTAGAAGGAACAGGAATGTTTGTGCTTCCTTGGGAAATGTTTATAATGTAGACAGGACTTTTTTTTTTATTGTTTTCACTTTTTATATGATTGCTTGTATAACTTTAACATCAGGCACAAAAACTATCTAAGCCATATTGTGAAGGTTGTTGGTCAGGTGTCCCACAGAACCCCCTCATGGCTATCTTTGATCAGTCCATGTGCAATAATTCTGTCTACATGTAATTTAACATATTTATTTATTGATTTAATTTTCCCTTTATTTAACCAAACCAAACCAAAGAATTTAATTTATAATGATGACCTGGCCAAGTGGCAGCAACAGGAGGCAAGTTGACACAAGACATTAAAATAAAGATACAGCAAGCGCAAGAAAACAATATTAAAGAAATTAAAATGTTGCAATATATACATATACAATAATATAGAACTATGTACCGGAATTCCAGTGGAGCAAATTCAAAAGGAAGGGCAGGGCTCAGAGGCTCATCACTTTAATTACTGTAACAATAGTTTTGTGTTGACTTTTAACAACTTTTGCAACTTGTCTTTCTTTGCAACAGACTATAGGAATGACCATTGTAATGAATTTGCTAGAATATTAATTGCAGTTACTGTTGCAATATTGAGTAGTGAGCTGAGAAAGGGAGGGATTTTGCTCATGTTAGTTTTGTAAATGAATTGTTACCAGTGGATCTGTTGCCTGGTATAGAGTGATGGTCAGTTGACCAAAGAGCACAGTGATGAGTGTTGAAAGGCGCACCAGTGAAAACGAATGGCGGTATAGTTGATAGCATCCAGTGTATCAAGATTTTTGGAGGACTTTGTCCTCTTCCTGATGACAGAGGTTCATAATTAAAGAAGAGGGTTACAAGTATGGTTTGTAACAAATCTTAGTGCACTATGATATGCAATATCTAACATGACTAAACAACATGCAGATGAATTCATGTACAGCAGATTACCATATTCAAGAACCAGTAAGAGTGCAGCAGAGACCAATCTTTTTCAGATTTAAAGGAGCAACAGGACTTATTTCTGAAATAAAATCCTAACTTCAGTCTCAACTTTTTAGGAAGATTATATCAATCTGTGGTTTAAAAGAAACAGATATTTATAACAGGAGACCAACTTCTAACTTCTTTCTATGAGCAGCAATACTATCCAATGTGTTCACAGGCTTCTTCCTAACATTTGAGAAATGCATTACCTTAGTTTTTTCAGCATTTAAAACCAGCTTTGATTGTGAAAGCTAAATCTGTATAATATTAAAAACAGCTTACAATTTTAATCAATCTATGGCAGAGGTACAAGCACAATATATCTCTGTATAAAAACACAAAAATGAAGGTTAGTGCAATCCTCATTTAGACCTAAACTAATAATATAAACAAAAAATAACAGTGGATCTAAGACAGAACCCTGGGGTACACCATTAGAAATATAGCCAACTGGAGGTGAGCCCATCAAACTGGCAACTCTAAGACCTAGAATAAAATGATCAACAGTATCAAAAGCTTTGGACAGGTCAATAAATAGTGCTACACAGCTCTCATTCTTATCCAATACAAGAATCAAGGATCTTGGCTTAACTGATGACTGAAAATGGTCCTATAATTATTTAATGAAGTGACAAACCTCTCTCTCAGCAGTGGAAGAACATAAGCTGATTTGCAAGTTTTGTGAATCACCTTAATGCTTAGAGTGAGGTTGAAAATATAGCTTTAAATTGTCAACAGAAAGGTTGATTAATGTGTTGTTGGAGACAGAATTGAATAGTGAGCAACAGATACAAAATGCTCATTAAACAGTTTAACATAGTAGGTCTGTCCTGTCTGCAGCTAAAGGTCTGATATGTTTAAGGAATTAAGGATTCATAAAAGGTAAACTGATCATAAGGTGCAAAACAATCTTTACTTTGAGGCACTGCAGTATGAAGAAATATTTAAAACATGAAACAATTTGATATCGACTGTCTGATTAATGGCATAGACTGGTCAGCAGAGATCAAACAGACAAAGAGCTCAGTTAGACACTGATCACCCTGGACATATTGAATGAAATCTGGAACAATTAAACTGAAGAAACTTTAAGGTATCTTGATGAATGATTCCTCTGTATATTTTCCAAAAGTTCCTCTTCCCTACCATGACTCTTCTCCAACAAGATCCACTAGATTTTGAAATGACTGGTAGTCATCATCAGAAAAACTGGCGTCTTCCTCATTTTAAAATCTCCCAGAATCTGCATTGCACTGCTGATAGGACATGTCTGTTGTGATAAACGATGAAACTACTGGTAGGCAAGCTTGTACCTGCTGTTCAGAACAAGCACCCTCATTAGGTTGATATGCAGAGTCACAAAGCATTTCTGCCTGTGTCTGACCCTCGGAGTTGTCTGTTGTAATCTGATGTGGAAAGCTGGGAAGAGAGATGGAATAAGTCTTGTTGTCAAAGGCAAATGGTCTCATGTGATCAGGTCTTGTGATCCCACAAAGGTCATTGGGAGCAGAGAATAGACCACTGTCTTTGTTTGATTCTGTATGTGCGTTGGTGGTCAAAGGTGATATTGGGCTTATATTGGCGAAGGCTTCACCAAGGGCATCCTGAACACCCGCTATAATGTTAACCGGTTCTCTTTCAGCATAACAAGAGGAGCCAGTGCTGATTCTACTGCATTGCTGAGGACTCCCACTGCTGGTGTCTCTCAGTGACCTCAACCTGAATACAAAAGAACAGGTTACTTAAACTGCCAATATAGTCATGTAGAAATCTTTAAGAAAATGTGTTGTCTTGTTCATGCATTAGTGCAGACATACTGACCCTGGTTGGCTGTTGTCGGGAACAAGGGGCTCAAGACAAACAGAAGAGATGACAGGTAGCACAGGCTTCAAGATCTGCAACGATAATGATAAGAACAACAGATCTGAAACATTTCAGTTAAAGTTATCAATTTAGAAATGTTCCTTTTCCAATATATTCTACATAATTTTTTTTTTAAGTTTTTTAGATTTCTTCATGTTTCTGAAAGCATCTGAAGAGGTACAAAGTTATAACAGATGTCAGTCCTGGTTGGTTTGGTGACACCTATGGTTACTGGTGGTAACAGAAAGTGCACATACAGTTAATGCCTGTTGAACAGATACTTTGGTAGAAATACATCAAAAGAGTAACAAACTCACATTTTTCTAATAAAATAGCAAGTCAGTAATAGTTGCAACTGCAATCTGATGTCATGCTGCACACGGCAGAGTTTATATATTATGATTATTAGATTATTATTTATTTTGCTAAATAAAATAATCAAAAATAAATAACTCTGGAAGCTGCAAGTTTTACATTTTTGGCTAACATCAAGTTTACATGAACAGGTGCCTTACCTCTTGCTCTTGTGGGCGTATATCAAGAAGTTTTGGATTTGGACATTTGGCCACTGTGTCCCCCCACTTTGTTTTGAACCTAAAATCAAAAGCACAAATAAATCAACAACATTACACACAATATACAACACAGGAATTAAAGTGTTTATGCCTTTCATATAATTCACTGACAGAGAAACAAGGCAAAGATGATCTTTAATCTGCACGACTTACTTTACATAACAGCCATATATAGCACCACTGGCGATGACTGCAACAAGACTGAGGCTAATGATCATAGCCAAGAGTATGGCATCAGTGGACGCAGCTGTGAAGTAACGTATGAAGTTTAGAAACGACATGACAGATAACAGAGTGACAAACTGAATTTAAGAGGTAAATTGGATGCAAATATAGATCAGGTTTCTACACCATGTGTTCTCTGGAAGCATAAATGTGGCAAGTTTCACTTGTTCTGTTCATCTGGAAGAACAGTTGGACTTTACTGTAACCTGTGATGAGTAATAGTCAGGCAGAGCATTTAGCTTCCTCGCTGACTGTAGAAAATAAATGTGGTTGGGGAGGAAAGTCCCAGGGGAGCGGCAACAGGTGTGCCCATAACAGTGGAAATAACAGGAAATTCATTTTGGATCACAGATTCATGTGTTCGAAAGCTTATTCGACACCAAAACATTGTACCACTGTTTGGCAGTACTTCCCTTTGCTGGAGTAAATCCTGTCATGTCATAGTTCAAATTACCATTATTGGGGATGTGGTATAAGTAACACTTGTTTGATATCCCAAATTATATATAAGTCTATAATATACTGCACAAAAAGTGATAAAGGGACTTTGAAGACTTACGGGTTTTGAACTCCACCTCTTCACTACTGTCACTGAAGCTGCGATTCCATCCGCTCTTCACGCTGACCGTATATGTGGTACTTGGCTCCAGGTCTCGACCAGGTATTTCATAGCTATTCTCCTGTCCATTAATTTTAGTTGGTGTGACATGTTTAGATACCTGATATGAAGAAACAAGAATTATACAAAAGAGGAATTGGCAATCATAGTTTTTTTAACTTAATGAGAATGTCTACATTGCCATGATCTCCTACCTTTTCTGTCTCTCCTTTTTTACAATAAATAATATTGGCAGTTAAGTCTTCTTTGATACTGCCCTGCATGTTTGTAGTCCACTTAACCTGAAAATTCCCGTTTGATTCTGTCACTGAGACATTTGCTGGGACTCTGGGCTTTACTGTAGAAGAAGAGAGATAAGAAAAGTAAGGAAAATGTTTCTCACTCTTATCCTGTTTAACAGCCAGTTACTTTAAATACATTCATGTTAAATAAGTTAACTTACTGCTGTCGCTGATGCTGATGACTTTGAATCCCATCCTCTCACCTCCTTTAAAAACTGTTGCATTATGAGTCTCACCATGAACAGGTTTCATTTTGAAAGAGCAACAACAGTTTCCCTTGTCACAAGGCTCGAGATTACAATGGTGCTCCCTGTGGAATATAAGGTAATATACAACAATGACAATTTAATCAGCAACAATCTAATCGACACTGTTTTAGTGAACTGAATCAATGTACAATTTTAACTGGATCTGTAGTGAAAAACACACTAACTCTATTAAAAACTCACCCATATCCGTTGTTATTCCGCAGAGTCAAATTATATTCGGTGCAGTTTTGAGCTTCCAATTCGCAAAACATCTGTGATTCCAGGTCGTTAGTACATTCAAATTTTTCTCCTGGTAAACAAACATAACACAGTGAGAATGATTATGAGAATGAGTTGTTGCGTATCTGGTTAAAAGCTGTCATTGTCAACTATACGTACCGGAGAGAGCTATTACCGTCGCAGTATTTACTAAAATGAACAGGGCGAAAGATTTCATATCTCCAACACCCCTGAAAGAAAACACAACAGCAGATCTGTTTCTTATTTTAAAGCGACAAAGTGGACGATTTAAGTAACACAGGCGGTTCTTAATAATCTATTTACCTCTTTAGCTCCATCCTGAAACGATTTATTCCACTTATATCCCTCCAAAACAACAATCAAACTCAGCTACGACCCATCCCGTGGGAAAGTAATTTGAAGCCTGCTTACAGTCTACAGTTACCCTGATATGGAAAGGTTGGTTTTTTTTTACTGGAAATGTTGCGACACTTATTTAGGGGAAGACCATATACGCACTTCCAAACGTGTACAAATATGTAACACAGCTGTAATACAGCTATAGGCAATTAAAGTGGTGGAAGAATCCATATTTAAATGTGCACTTACAGAGAAAGTTACAACACGTCTATAAGAAGAGACGTATTGCAGCAAATAAACTAGCAGACAAATTAAGTGTGTAGTGAGTTTGGTGACACTACACTGTATCATAGTGAAGTTATTGATTAATATTCCGATTAAAAATTCCCGGAAATTATGAAAAATGCCTTTCTTTCAAACCAAGTGTTGTAGTGTAATCTGTAGGGTATCAGTGAAGTGTGTAGTGATTTTGGTGACACTACACTGTATCATAGTGAAGTTATTGATTAATATTCCTAAAAATTCCCAGAAATTATGAAAAGTCTTTATTTGCCCAAACAAGTGTTGTAGTGTAATCTGTAGGAGATCAATGAAGTGTGTAGTGAGTTTGGTGACACTACACTGTATCATATTGAAGTTATTGATTAATATTCCTATTAAAAATTCCCAGAAATTATGACAAATGCCTTATTTGCCCAAATATGTGTTGTAGTGTAATCTGTAGGAGGCCAATGAAGTGTGTAGTGAGTTTGGTGACACTACACTGTATTATAGTGAAGTTATTGAATATTTTTTGTAATGGCTCTTTTCGGTGTTGCCCTTTGTAGACGGTCCCTGCGCGCTGCTCTCACAGCCGGCTGCACGTAAACACTAATGTTGTTGGTGTGGCTCCGAGGATGTCTCGTTTTGATGAAAGTTAGGTTGTAGCTCGTTGTCTATCTTACTACGGCTGAAAATATGCGTGTTTTGTGTTTTAACAACGTTTCACTTGCGAGTTATTGATCCCGGAAGTTCGAATCTGCCAATATCTTTCCAACTTTACCGCAGTCTATTAAGCAACACAGAAATACACAAGGGAAGTAGACCGACAAGTTCTTCAAGTGTTGAATAAATGTACTGTGTTCGTTGTGATTTGCTTCGGCTGCATATGTGTTATGTGTTAGTGTATGTCCCTCTGTACTGTGTGGCACTAGACATTAGAGACAGGGTGTGTACACTGGAGTGCAGATTTAGAAACACTTATTCTGAAAGTCCCTGACCGGATGTCGCGGGTACCCTGACGTCTGACCGTTGCTGCTGTGACATCAAAATGTCTAACGTCCGTTTTGATAAACCACCCCTCGCATCAAAGACCTGGATCGCTCTGAGACGACTTGATAAAAACGGTTTGTAGATTTCTGTAAGTTATTTTCGACTTTAGATCAGTGATGAATGATTTTTGTCAACCACTGATGTACTCGGCGTGTGCGTCTGTATCTATGGCAACCAGCCTCTTTAACCTAATGAGGGCTAAATGGAGAATAAGCGCTCATCTTTTTCTTAGACCATAATACAAATCCAACATACACTCTTTGTTCTTACATGTCTTTTTTGTCTTTATTTATTTATTTGTTTTTTTACTTCAGCATATGCTCAGGTGTAGTTAGAGTAGCGTGTATCCATAAATGGTTAAAAAGGAAACCAACAGCTGTATTTGACCGATGAGTGTTCGTATCTCACTGAATCACCGCCCACATGACAGATAACGTAATTCAAAGAGGGCACGAAATACCTGTTTAATTTGAATATGGGATCAGGCTAAAACAAGTTGATTCCTGCCAGCTCCTTGGCTGGTTTGTGTACGTGTTTGTGGTTGTGACTAACTGCTTTTGATTATAAATAATTTACCATTTATAGTTTTAGATCAATTCTAAACTATTAATAAGCACATATTTTGGTGTTAATAATGTTAATGTTAATGGGTCAGTAATAAAGCATAACAGATCATCAGTATGATAATAATACTAATAAAGTCATTAATAAATGGTGATGAGTTTGTCATGTTTAAATAAGAAAATCAGAAAAAACTTACTCATCAGCATCCAAATGAGTAATAAATATAAAGTTTTTACAGAAATCATTCTGCAGATGTGTGTTTCCCTCTAGACATATTGTAAGACATAAAGAAATAGCACACTCTGCTCTAAATAACAATTTGTGTCAGGTATTATTTTCCTCATTGAAGAATCTTAAATCAATGAATATGCAGATATTTTTAATTTCAAAAGTTTAAATACTTCATTCAAGTCCATCTTCACGGTGGATTTTAAGTTTCTTCATCAGACTTGTGTAAGTTGCATACTGAATCAGCTTCCATGCCTGTGTGTGCATGCATTAAACTGACATGTATCATGAACAGACCTTCAGTGAATACATTTCAAAACCACCATCTAGAGTCAAACTCAGCAATTCACAGCAAGAAAAATACATTTTACAATCAGTACATACTTAAATCATCTGGTTTGCCAAGATGCCCTTCAACCCCACAAAGTCAGGGTTAAAATTGTCCAACTGACTTGTGTATAATTAGTATTTAATTAATAAAGCTATTGGTTACAACTTTGTCGTACAACCTTGGTTACAAAAAGGGTGACGTATTAGAAATTAGTAGCATCATGTTGTATCTGTTGCAGATGACAGAGTGGTGGCTCTTCGAGAAGTGTCCATTCCTCCAGCAGCTGAGGTCAAAATGGTCATACAGGTGTGTTGCTTTTATTATTGACTGTGTCTACACAGGATGCATCTATTCTGACATCTAGTCATGGCAAACATAGAATTTAGCCAAATCCCTTTGGGAGAGGTTCAAGCCATCTCAGTAAGCACTGCAATGCAGGATTTATATATTGTTGGGTGTTTTCTTTTGGATGATGTTTTGCAGATGAACTTATTATTTCAAATTTCAAATTAGAAAGTTATTGGTTGCATTTGAAAGTAGGGAGTTTTATACTCAATATTGTAATGATGTTAACAGGCAAATCAGATAATGCACAAGCAAAGCAGTGATTTCCCCGTAATTGAGTCCTCTTTGTATCAGAACAGGACAAGACCTTCAAAAAGTGGTCTAGAGACCAAGACCAATATTGAGTACTGCAAAACAGAGTGTTCATTATATTCCTCACACACATGACATGAAACTATGGACACACTTTGCTCATGTTTACTTGTTAAAATGTTAAAATATTAACAAAGGGAACACTCTTATTTCAGATCATCAAAACCACCTTTGGGCTGAACTCTTCCGATATCACATTGAAGGTACGAAGACTCATTTGGCCTCTTGTTAGATACAGATACCTATTTCTGAATGTTTGAAGTAAATCTATAGGTCTGCAGAAATCTGATTTTGGTTGTTGGAATTCTTAAAAACACAGTGTTTCTGTTTGCAGATAAGGAATCACCGTGGCTGTCTGATCCCTCTGAACAGCTCGATCCCTGCTAACAGCAAGCACATGTGAGGAGTCTTGACTATAGACATTTACTTCTATGTTTTTATACATTTCAGCATGTACTCAATTTATTATTAAATATGTATTGATGTGCATTTTTCACCACAGCCCTTATGTGCTTGAGGTAGCCAAGATCTTTCAGCATGGTAAGAGCGGACTAAGCTTTTGTTCTCTTTGACATTGTTTTCTTAAACTGTGGGTCAAGATCTGAACAGGGGTTCGTCATTGCACAACACTGTTAATAGAATAGTCTGATATTTTGGGTAGCATGCTTATTAACTTTCTTGACAAACGTTTGATGAGAAGATTTGTATCGATGTTAAATATAATGCTACATCCAGCAGCTGTTTATCTTAGCTTAGCATAACGATTAGAAACAGTCACCTCCCAGCAGTATACATTATAATGAATAATATAAAAATGGTAATAAATTAGGTTTAGATGTGCTGGTAGCTAGCTGTTTCCCCTGTTTTCAGTCTTTCTGATAAGCTCTGACATCTGTTGTGACTTTTTCATGCACAGTGCATCCCAAGCCCAGAAACCTTCCTATGACTGTGATTAACAAGAGCATGAAGACGAGGCTGCAGACTATTGATAAGAGGGTAAGACACAATAACTACATAGTGGTAATACGATAACTAGTGGTTTGGTAATGGTATAATATGAATGGTTCACAAGAACTAATACAGTGTCATGCATTTATTCAGCAGTGCTGGTCCACATTACAATCTTTGGAGAAGAAAATTATCCTAAAACAATCAATGTGTTCTTTGAAGTAGCAATTTAATGTGTTTTTAAGTGTCAGTGAGGAGATGGTCTAACACAGAAATATATTTCTTCTGGTACACTGGAAGTCTGTCCATTTTTTCTTCAATCAAGTGAATAAATGATGTAGTAATGTAGTCATTTTGTGCTATTGTTGATTTTGATTCAGCTTTATCCAAATTAAACTTGGAGTAGAAACAAAAAATAATACACACCATCTCGTCTGCTAAGAATAAGGATTTAAGAGCTTTTACTGTTAAATGTGTAGATTCTTCATCTAAAGATTAATAGTGCAGCATTTATCCAGCACAGGCTCAGGTGTGCCTGATGTTGCTGTAAATACATTAATGTCTACTTGAGCAATTTACTTTTTATTCATGTCATTTTAATTTTCAAACACTGACCAGAAATGAATCTAGATTCCATGTTTTATTACAGATTCAAAGACTGGAGGAGCTCCTGCCTCAGATCAAACTCAGGCGCACTGAAAAACTAAGCCAGGTATTTGAACTTTTCTCCAAGCCTTCAACAGTGAACATAGAGTTAACTATAGCTGTGCTCGCGAGTGTAACCCACTTATTCATGGTAAATGTTATTAGATGTTTGGTGAAAATGTGACAGTACAAATAAAATAATTTGTGTAGTGAGATATATTTCATTTATATGCATCTCTACATCCACCTGACCATGTGCTCTCTGTCCTGTCTCAGGAGATCGAATGTCTCAACCAGAAGCTGAGGTTTCTTTATAAGAGAATGCAAGTGAGTCATTCCGATCAAACATAATCAGCATCCAACTTCTCTTCTCTCAATTTTAGTCATTTCAAAGTTCAAAGCTTTTTGTGTGCCCCCTGTCTGTTGCATATATTATGTGCTTGACAATAAAGATCTTCCAAACAGCACTTTGATTTTATAATATAATTTACAAACCCTGTATATTGCCATGCAGGAAACTGGGGAACGGAAGAGGGGATGGCATTTAACAAAAGGGCCGAAGTATTCCTGCAGTCTTTATGTTTCTTACTGCATGTTGTTACTTTGCGCACACTGTCTTGTTCTGTTGCAGGTGGCAGATTCTCGCAGCTGGAAGGGGGTGCTGACCAGAGCCCCTCTGTGGTAAACCAACACCTAAATTTATGGCTGTTATAGAAGACACAAACCATCTGTCACACTCATCACTGACTGCAGATTTTATCACATCACTAACTGAGGATGGATTATTCTTTACACTTTATTTTAATAGACCCATGTGTGCCAGAAACGGTTTTATTACAGCTATACATATACAGTATTATCAGTACCACACTGCTGGAAAGCAGAAATTGTTTATATAGTTTTTTTCAGACTGGAAATGTATTGAGAAAATTAAACAATTTGTTTGTGTTGAGCCCTACTAGAATTAACCCAAACCTAGGAATTGACTGGTGAATGATGATCAAATGACTGAATGTAACCTGTGATGTAACTTCATGTTGTGTGTACCAACAAATAAGTGAAATAAAGGAGAAAATTTGAAACTGTATTTTCTGGTTATGACTGGCTGCAATACACAGAAATGCGTTGTAATATGAAGTCCACGCCTCATCATTTGAAGTTTATTATCTTGGATCTCTACAGAGTCAGATGGAGCTGCCACTCAGGAAAATTTCTCAGTAAGTTTCTCCCATGTTTGCTTAAAAGGTTTACTATCCCTAATAACATGGGACAGAGACACTGTTGGTGATGGTATGAAATCACTCTCTCATTCACTTATTCACCGCTCTGTTTATAATGAACAGTACATTTAGATTTCAGACACTTATGAATAATCATCATTTTGCATCGTGTTGCACTGTGTGATTTATAGTGAGAAGCGGTGTAATATTCGGAATGAAATATCCAGAATATAGGTTCTTATACTGTGTCCTTCTTTGATTATGGTTCTAATATCTAGTAATTTAAACACATTAAAGAAAGCATTGTTTATATTTTTTATACTTGATATTTATGTTCCTTATATTTTTACTTTTAGATTTGTTATGCACCAAAAAACAAGCAAACAAACAAACAAAAAAAAAAACACCAGGACAAATTCCTTGTATGTGAAAACCTACTTGGCAATAAACCTGATTCTGATTAGACCACTAGGTGGCGGTAATGCGCCTGTGAGTTAGCTCGCCAACCGCCGGTGAGTCAAAACAAGGAGAAGAAGTACAAAGATTTTCAAACCAGCTGGAGGGAAGTTAAGAAGTAGAAATTATTCTGTTTTTGTACTTTTGAGACACATTTGATCCTGTCTTAATTAAAACAGTGCTGTTACTAAAGTTGCCGCCGTTACAGTTGTGTTAATATGACGCTCGCGCGTGTTGTGACAAGTTTCAGTTAGCCTTCAGTTAGCCTGCTAGCTGCAGCTCGGTGTCCGTGCCTCCGAGTGATCTCTGGGCAGATTAAATGTCTGTCAGACGGGCTCTGGTGGACTGTGTTGTGTTGTCTCTGCAAGGTGCCTGTGTGTTTTATCCGTGCTGTAAAGGCTGCTTCTCTAGGATCGATGTTGAACAGCAGGACACGACGAGGTAAAAACGCACTGTTTTTTTGAATGGGAGGACATGGGTCGTATTTTTAAAACTTTACTAAGTGATTACTCTGCAAAGTCAGCCCATAACATATATTAATCGATTCCTACCTTGATGTTGTTACTCGAAATAAGCATAACCTTAACGTACAATGCATACTAACTCTTCATAACTCAATCTCTTTCTGTCTGCTCACCACAGATGCAGATGTTCAAAGTGTGGTTACAGCTGTCCGAGGGAACAGCTTGATTACAGATATCGTCTCTCCCTGAGGGTGTCCCGGGATGGATCCATATTTGGAGTAACAGTATTTGGAACCTGCTTGAACTCATTCTTTGGCATTCATGCAAGTGGTTTACAGAGGTGAGCACATAAAATGATCCCTAACTCTAATCTTTCTGTATGTATGAGTGGACTCTACCGTTGTCGGGTCAGAGGAATGTCTTATTTTACCGGTGTTTAGTGTGCAACATTTAAATAGCTGTGTTGTTATCTGTGTCTTGTCTCTTTGCCAGTTTAGTGGAAAGCAGTGTGGATTTCTGTTGTGTCTGTAATTTGTAGGTTGGTGGAGGCCCCGGATGGACCAGTTGGAGCTTCAACCAAAGCCACGTTGTTGCGGAAGGCTGTTGAGGACTGTTTCATTGGCAGACGTTTCATCTTTGGTCTGAAGGTACATTTGCAGTTGGGTATTGGATATTGGATTATGCGAGACTATTATGCGAGACTACTATATACATGGTATATACTGTATTTATAGCTGGGGGGTGGCTGGTTCAAGTCCACCCCAGACCACAGTATGGAGTGTAGACTGGTACCTGGAGAGGTGTCAGTTCACCGGGTGTAGGCAGTTGTGTGTGTAATGAAAATAACAACACAGTGAAAAAAATTATTAGAAAAAATAATTTGAGTTTAATTGAATGTCATTTGTATTTAGGTTGCTTGCTCCTAACCATCTCTTGTCTTATTTCTCCTTCAGGTAACTAAAACAGAAAGTGGACTTTTTTTAGGAGGGCCTGTTGTGAATGATTCCAGCAGTAAAGACGCTGTCCACTTTATTGCCAGTCAGATGATTCTCCCCAAAGCTGCAGGCCTGGGAGGCTGCACTGTGGTCAGTTATTATCGCATCCTTCTTCAGAAAGCTGCAGACTTTGAGCTGGGATCCACTGATCCCAGCAAAACGTCCAGACCACCAGCTACAGACCTGCTGCTGATTCCTTGTAATTCTCCAGACAGAAGCTTTAATAATATCTCACTTTGTGCCTCCGGTTTTCTTCCCCAGTCAATGCAAAGGTAAGATGATTCTGAGGGTGCATCAGTGCAATGATTATGTTCTATAGCACTTACATGCTTTTTATCTTTACACTTCACATGTGCCTTTAATCTTTTGTTCCTGCATTTTGTTACATCATTTAATTAGTTTTAGCTATTTCACTGTAAAATACATTAAAGCAAAAGCCTATATATTTTTATGTAAATCTCCTTTGTCTTTGTTGTCACTTAATGAATTGTTCACTTTTATGACATTTCTTTTGTTTTCATTCAAGATCACAGTACCAGGACTGCACCCTTACACCCACTCCTCCATGGCAACAATCACTAGGACTAGTTACTTCATCAGCAGAGCAGGAGGAAGGCTGCAGTACCCAGGACAGTGGAGATGAGAACAACACACAGACAGACAACTTCAGAACACCACGTCATGCACAGAAAGGCTGCCTGGAAAACCACAAAGTCACAGAGGAGACAGTGCTGTCACCTCTTCTTTCTTTAGAGTGCAGGTCTTACAGTAACCCGTCGTTTTCCAGATACTCATACTCGCCTATTGAGAAAGCTGTTGGAAACACCCCAATCCTGAACACTTGTTTCAGTCCCTCCCCACCTGGCCACAACATCTCAAGGCGGTTTTCTACCAGAAAACTCACTGAAACATTTTGGCCAAGCTCCTTGGCTTGGGATGATTTGCCTTTCTCTGAGAGTCTTACAGAGTTTTTGTGTGAAGAAAACAGAGATGTTGATACTGTCAGTGAAATAGAGCCACATCTAAATATGCAAAATCAGAAAGAAACAACAAGAAACAACCTGGAAATGAGATCACAGGACAAGGACTTATCAATTGAATCAACTTCTGATTGTCAAAGCAACACACAGATAACAGACGGCGACTCACAGATATTACTAGATATCACTAATACACCTGCACTGAATGACAGACATGATTTATCTGAACAGGCCTGTAAGAACCCTGCTGAATGTGAAAACAAGAGTCAAGACAGATACATGTGTTCCTTTAAGTCTCATCAGGACAACAACAAAGCTATTTTTTTGCCCTTTGAAAATGAAGAAGAGCAGCTTGAAGAGGAGACCTACAATTGTTCAGCAGACCTATTTGGTAGCTCATTCATGATTGATATGAATCCAAACACCCCGAACATGCATGCAGAAACTATCAGGACAACCACAGGAGCTTGCCCAGTGCTTTCCAAGCCAGACAGATGTCACCTAAGGAGTGAAAATACTTATGACCCAAATTTAACACCAGACAAACAGAAACAGAAAAGTAATAAACACATTCGCAGAGACAGTTTAATTCTGCCAGGCACACAAGATCTTGACTTCATCCCTCCCTCTCAGTCCACCCCCATTGTAAAACTAGCTGTTGTACCTGGGTCACCTACCTCGTCATACAGAACCTTGACACCAGGTGAATCCATTTCACAACCAGACAGTCAAGACTCTTGTGCTTACAGACATTTGTCTGAATTGGACAATAAAAAGCCAGCCCAAATCGCCTCTTCTCTTTGCACATTAAACTTTGTCGGTGCTAACCAGTTTGGCCAGTGTGGCAGAGAGTGCACAAAAGAAAACTCAGTGTGGAGTTTGACATCCAGCAGACACAGCCACAGATTTATCCCCAAAAGAAGATTCTGGAAACCAGACAAGCATAACAAGCATCTTCTAGCTCAGCAGCACCTAAGGGTCCAAAGAGGGGCTCTAAACACAGGCTCAACAGGAAGTATCAACCATGACTCAAGTCATTCTGGTGTGACTGTGTGTGACTATAAGGACATCGGAGCAATCATTGTTCCTCCCACGCCTGTTGCTATTACACGGCAGAGTGTGAAGCTCAGAAGAAGGCATCAGGCTGATGACAGCAGCATTGGTTTGGGTTGTTTTCGGGAAGGACAGCAGGGAGATGGAATTAAATGTAAAAGAACTCTGTTGGATCAAACTGTCACATCGTCACAGAAAGTTCTTGTACAAACAGGAAAGTCTGATAGTGAGACTGTTGGTGACAGGAGCCTGGACAGATCTAATTGCTACTTAATTGACGACGAGAACGAGGCATGTGATTGGTCCAGAGATCTGTTCTCTGACTCGGTCTGAAAGGTTCTGTTGCATATGGACTTTACACATTGTCCCAAAGATTTTTAAATAATGCCAATCTGGAAGCCCAAGTTGTGATAAACATACTTTGTGTTAAAAGAGTGGTACTACTGTTGCTGCTGCTACTAGCGCTTGTATTTAAGAATCAAGCACATACTGTATTTTAAACACTAAAGATAGGACATGCTGTTGCAAGGCACCATGGTCTTCTGCTCTTTTCACATATAACCATTTATGAGCTCAGCTGCTTCAAATCAAGAATACAACCATGCAGTTTTCATTGACAAACATTTGTAGTAGAATGAGATATAGTAAAGATCTGAGCACCAACTTGACTTCAACCACAGTTTCAAGAAGTAGGGTGAATGCTCTTACAGCAGCAAACGTGGGACAACTCTTATTACCACCTATTGTTTTGGAAAGAGATTTTAAAAAGTCACATATGGCCCTAATGTGTGGGTGTGCACATACTTTTACAGATTTACTTCGAAAGGCAAAATCTCCTGCACTTTTAAATACTTTTTTAAGAAACCTCTCAGTAACCTTTTGATCAATTAATTTGTATCTTGTCTGAAGTATTTGGACTACACTGTGCAGTAATTACACGTCATGGACACATACCACAGTGTGGTAGAACACCCATGACACATTAGTAACTATTAGTATTAGTAGCACTGCTGTACCCTCATTGTCATTGCTGGAATTATTTACCCAACCTTGTCTGTTGTCCTTTGGCTCCTTTGACTACAACTTTCTGAATGCTATTAAAGTGAAGTGACTGTAAAAGGGATAATATATTTAATTATGATTGGGTAGGTATCTGATGAATGATTTGCTGCTGCTACATCTAAGATAAAATGCTATAAAATATTAAAATTCTTGACATTTGTTATTATTATTGCATTGGATTTCAGCCTTTATTGGTGGATAAAGGAGATGGACAGGAAATACAGAACTGAACTATGATTCAGAACAAAAGGTACCCAGCTGGACCTTTCAATGTGGTATGCATCATAACTCTGAGGTAAACAAGATCCTCTGTCACTCTTGAATGCTCACCAGTCTAATTTGAATCACTCCCTGGTACGTCTGCTAGCAGCAGAGTCCTTAAACTGACCCACTGTTCTACTGCTACTGTGTGTGTTTTTGCAGTGGTGTTAATGTGCAGACCAGTGTGTACACTGCGATGCCAAGGAGCTAAGAATAGCAGCCACTAAATATCATGATTGCAATGTTCTGGGTGTGTGAGTAAAAGAGAGAGAGGGAGAGCAAGATGAAGATGATATTACATGTGTAAAAATGGAACTGGGACAACGAGTACACAGCTGGAGCTTGGTACTGTATGTGTTGCAGATGCAAGGTTGGTATGTAGTCAGCTGGGTATGGCATGATGTGTGTACGTGGATGTTTCAGCAACCTCCTTGGTTGATTGTTTTTGAAGTGCCATGTGTACATTTTTAGCATTGGAGCTTTAGACCCTGGAGTACTCCAAAGGTAAACATGAAAACTATTTTGTCATGACACATGCCATTTACTTAAAGTGTGGAGCCAGAAAGGCGGTTGAATTCTATCAAGTAAAGGCTCTTAGAACTTTTTCCAGCATGCCTCTAGCTAACAGGACCACAGATGTGATTGAAAACTGTTTGGAAAAGGACTGGCCCTTTGAAAAATACAGGCCAGGTTATTGGATGAACTAATCTGCCTATCAGTGTCTATCGTGGACAAACTTCAACCAGTCAGACCAATGACCCATATAACATATTTCAACTGTTACTGAAGCCAGTTGGGAGTGAAAATATCTTTTCTATCAAGAAAATCCTTCAGTGCTGTTCTTTTCTCTTCTTTCAATGAAAAAATGCTATACTAAAATTAAATCATGTCTCTAGTTCATGCCGTATTGGCGAATACTTCCTTGTAGGATGTTGATTTGTCTGTAACAACTGTTTGGATACAAACATGTAACTAGAAGCTTGCCAAGATGGGTTCTTGCCACCTCGCAAGGTTAGTGATTAGCAGCATTCCTCTAAGGGTGACAGCGTCCATCTGGATGTCTGTCAGTCAATCATGTTCCTTTAGAAAATGTATCGTAATGACTTTGGTGATCACTTGACTTTTTATCTCATATACATGATGGATTGGCAGCCATGCATGGTGCCCAGAGGATGAATCTTAATGACTTTGAGGAACTCTTGACGTTTCCTCTAGTGTATGTTTTCTTTATAATGTTCCCTGCAGCCTCACAGAGCCACTACTATGACTATAGACTCTTAGCCCTCTCTAGTTAATGTTGCCAAAAAGTTGGACACTTAAATTTTTTTGAAGTATATTTGTAATATATACAAATACAGACATCATGTTGAATCCATCTTAGGTATGTGTGTTTGGGTAAAAAGACCTTGTACCTTGTGCTGGAAGATACAGTAGTACGGAACGTTAGCAATGGGAGAACATTAGACTGTGGTTTTGATATTTGGTGGTGCGTTTGCCAGAGAAGTTTGGCTCCAGTGCCTTCAATAATAAAAACAGTAAATATAACCACCAGTGTCAGTTCATGCACTGGGAAATTAGCCCATTTGGGTTTGAACTACCTTTTTTTTTTTTTTTAATTGATTCAGGAACATTGTAGTACTAAACTGCTGCGTGAGTTACTAATTTATTGACTAAAAGTGTACAAGTTGTTACATGTAAGGTGTTTTATAAATATAGTCCCAGAATGTGATATGTTTCCAAATGTTGCAGCTGTGTGTGTGCCAAGGGACACACACAGCGTGCAACAAGTACAGTAGGCCTACATGAGCTATGTCACCCATGGAAACTCAAAGCCGCTATCTGTCAAGCATATGCGCTGTGTGTACGTGTGTCATTCAAGTTCCATTGTGTCAGATTTAGAGGCCTCTATTTACAGAATATAGCAGGAATGGAATATAATATACATATTGTATGTATAAATTAGTGTAGAATCACCTAAACATAAAACTTGTTATATTTTTGTTACCTTAGAATGAATGTTTAATATCTACAGATCTACAGATACTGTGGGTCCTTTTCCAGGGTGTCTGCCATAGCCCAGAATGGACACACCAAACAGTGGCTGTAATTGGGGCGTTGAGCATTTTTCACAGCCAACATAGTTTCTCATTCACGCTTGAAAAGGGAGGGTAAGTGGAGGGGGTTGCAATCTGCATCTCCACCACTAGATGCCACTAAATCATACACACTGATCCTATAGCATAATTTCTTTTATTATTCATTATTTCTATATAGGGTGGGGAATCTGAATTTCCCAGCTGTATCTAGCCAAATGTTGCCAAAAATGATAACGCTTTATCATGGAGCAACTACAACTATAATCTATTCTATATCTGCTATTACAGTTTAAGTTGGTTGAGTCTGTTACTTTTACAGGGGAAAAATGTCTGTACTGTCAGAGTGTTTGAATACATAGTTCACCTAAAAACTAATTTTGTTATGTTTGCTGTTTTTCAAAAATGATATAATTTTAATAAACGTGTTGTATATCATATAGAGATTTTATTTAGCAACAAAATTAGTTGTGTAATAAAATATTATTTACTTGCGTGCCACAAGACTCATTTGAAATTGTTCACAATGTGATAGTGTGTGCTATAGTAGAGTTTCCATTGCACTGTTTCCAGGGTGAAATGTACTACTTGGTTGTGGACACCTAGTAGTGTGGCTGTAACATTAGAGTGGAGATTAAGAGGCGTGACAAGCACATGGTGTGGAAGGGTGGAGAAATGGCTTAGTATGGAGTTGTCAACAAAGCGTCAGCTGAGGGGCCGTCTCAATCCTGGCACTGGAAAAGCTTCCCAATGTAGAATTAAAGCAGATAGAAATGTTTAGATACATCACAGATATCTTCTTGAGTGAATCTATGATATGTGTATATAATCTATGAATTGTGTATAACTTTAACAATGCAGTAAAAGACTAGTAGAGAGTCTAAGACAAATGAAGCCAATTAATACTACAGAGACTCATTTACTCTCTGTCATCCAGGGTTTTCGCATTCATTCTTGAACTCTACAGTTCCAAGATCACTGCATACTACAGGCTATCCTGTAACTGAGCTCCCTGCAGAAGAAAGGCAAGAAAGGGGAAGCTTCCTTATAAAGTTGTTGTTCTATGAATAACAACTTTATAAGCACTAATGATAGGCACTGTCCTGTCTGTGCTAATCTTAACTTAATCGTGACTTCCCTGATACCATCTTTTTTTTTTTTTTTTTGATGTGAATAAAAATGTTGTCTCTATTAGCTACAGTTCTGTGGTCTCCTCTTGGTTCTCTGTGGGCTGGTCTCTGTCCCCCTCCATAACAGGCCATGGAAATTCTGACACGAGACGCCAGCACTCCATATAAGCACCTGTCCTTCCGCGTCACGCCAAGTTCCCAATATGAAAAGCGTGTGATTGTTTTCCGAATGACAGTGCGTAGATAGTACACTGGGACTATATAGCCTCTATGGAGGTTCTTTTCTTCATTCAATTGCAAGCAAGACATAGTAGGACAGTGCACATTGGGAACTTCACTCTAGACACCACAGGATAGTGGGAATTTGTTGCTCTTCTCCCAATATAACATGGAGGTAAGATAATATTTAATCCTACCTGATGTACCAGTCTCTACTATTATAATAACTTCTGTGACTTTACTAAAAAATCAAGTAACAGTTTGTTTAAACTTTTGCATAAACTACAAAGTAGTAATAGAAAACTGGTAAACCTTGTGAATTAATTTTGTAGTATAAAAGCAAAGACTTCTTGCTTGTACACTTATGGATGTTAACTAAAATGTGTAGACCAGTTATGCTCATTTGGCAAAAATTAGGACATAATCAAGTAGTAGCCTACACTGCCTTACAAAGTCAAAACACCTGTTTCAGCTTTGAATGGGAATCTGTTATGCATGTGAAGACAGAGGCTGTACATTCAGTCATATTTATTTGATAAGGGCTAAATCTGAGGCATTCAGTGTACATCAGTGAAGATGTTTCACCTCCCATGAACTGAAGAAGCTTCTTGGATAAAAACTGAAACATCTTCACGGATCTACAACTAAGTCCAGTTGCCTCAGATGTAACCCTTCTCAAAGAAAGATGCCCTGGAAGACTGAGAACCTTCATGGACTTCTTTGTCTTTAGTGCTTTAGGGTTGCCACTCAAAGCTTAAACAGGTGTTTGGAGTTCCAGTTGCCCCAGATTTAACCTTTCTCAAAAAGAAAAAAAACACACCACACAATGGAGATTATTGTATTATTATAGTTTTTAAGTGCTCTTTTTAATCTTATCACCTGAGCAGCAATAACTGCTATTGACTGAGCTCTGTACTCTCCAGGTGGCACCCTGTGTTCAGAAAGCTTGTAGCCATGCAGCATCACTGCTGGCACATTTGAACCTTCAAAGACAACAAGCTCAGTTCTGCGACTGTGTGGTCAAACACAGACAGAACCCAGGTCAACTGTACCCTGCACACAGGTGAGCAACATAACATGATTTTGTCAATGGCAAACAGACCAACAAGTACATATTGGCAAAGTATTAGACATTTTTGTTATTTGTGCACTGATCCTAATGCGGAATCACATACCTCGTTATTCTTTGCTCTCCCAGGTGTGTTCTGGCAGCTTCAAGTCCAGTGTTGGCATCTATCTTGTCCTCTACTAGTGCCTTGGTGGAACTGCAGGCTCCATGTCTGTCTGACACTGTACTGGCACTTGTTTTGGACTACATTTATACAGGGGCTTTGCCTCATAGCCAGCAACAGTATTACAGACTGCTCTCTGCTGCCAGCTACCTGCAGATGGATGAACTGCAGGAGTCTCTGCGAACTGAGGTGAATGAGAATCAGTCATGTAAATACATTAACAATATGCTTAGTCAACCTGTGAACACTTTTAGTAAGTATCTGCCATTACCAGACACTTGTGGTGTAAATTCACTGGATAGAGAGGATTATTATTGTGATGAAACAGATGCACATAGAAGTATTAATTGTGCAAACCACTGTAATAGAAAAGATGCAAGCAATTTCAGCAATGTAAGCATGAGCTGTAGTGTCCCTGAAAGCACTGTAAGTGATGTAAATACACTTAACTACAGACAAGTAATTTATCTGACACCTCAGGGTATGATTCAAAATATCCCTTGCACCGCTGAAGTGCACAGGGTGTCAAGGGTGGACAAAGAGGTGCAAAAGGATCAGTTTCATTCATCTGACATTGTAAAATATGAGAGCTGCCAGAAGAGCACAAAGGAGGAGCTAGTAAGGACAGCTGAGAGCAGGAGGAGTTTGTATTTACTCTACACTGCTGAGGTCCAAGCGGCAAAGCGGCAGTGTTTAACAATGAAAAGTAGACAAAATAACGGAAAAAAGGAAGGCAATATCCATCACTCTCCCCCACTCTGCCTCTCGACCTCCCATCTTAAGGACAATGTTTCTCTCTCACAGTGTTCATCCTCATCACCGCAGCCATGCTATGAGGCAGTACCTGTTATTCGTCACAGCAGTACAGCTGCTTTGGCAGAAGTGTCTACAGTGCCTTCTTACCATCCAGTGTCCCAGGCCTCAGTCACCTCTAGCAGGGCTCCTGACTCACCATCAGGAAGCACAGACAATGACAGAATTACTGAAGGTATTACCACTAAACACAAAAATCATTATGAGCCACAGAATGAGGATTACAGAAACAATAAAGACCACACTGAAACACAGAGTTGGGATTACAAGGATATTTCAATGCACACATATCAATGTGCAATACAGGATTTATGTCACAAATCCAGTGCAGATCAATCTGGCACCCTAAAACAAGATTACAGCAGCAACAATACAAAACATGATGAACATATGGACAATGGATTATCACACAATGCAGATGATAATGATCACCATGCTCATTGTGATTCATTTCAGAATAAGAATTACACAAAACATCTTATGGAGGAATCAATGCCACCATATAAGGATTCCAGCAGTTTCACCAGAGGATTAAAGAATAAAACTGATTTCATTTTTGATGATTTGCCCCCCAAACATGAGCGTCGGGATTGCTCTGATTGCCACAATGTCTCAATAGCAACTGTAGCAGGTCAGAGAGCTGTAGTTCCACTTCCTCTGCAGGACACAGGAAGTGAGTCTCACTATGAAGATCTGTGTCTCGAGAGAGAAGCGAAAGAGGAACATAGTTACTCAAGCAGGTGTCCAGCTGAAATAGATCGACAGGACAGCCACTGTAACCTCTATGAACCTAAGACTGATTCAAACCCAATCTTGCATGGAGCTGAGATGACTGCAAAATATGCTGCCTCTGGCCAGCATGAACATGATGACAAAGACAAAGCTATGAATAATATTACTGGGCGCACATCTCTGGAACATGAAAATATCTCAGGCACTGAGATCTCAGAGCAACACCTAACCTTTCCGGTGCCTATGGACATGTCTGACCCTTCATATAATGTTGTAGGGCAGTCATACTGTGGCCATCTGAACTATCACTGCCTACCCCAAGAGGACACACACTTATCACACGGAAACTATGATCACAAACATCATTCCCACCTCGATTATTCAGACCAGTCCAGTGGTGAGAAAGTAGTTGGTACCTTTGCCAGTTCGGGTCTCAGTCCTCTGAGGCAGCACTTTGCTGCTACAGACCAGGTTCTACTGCTGGACATTAGTACTAAACCTGCAGAGTTGCTTGTATCCTACAGACACAGAACTGACGAAGGAGAGAAATGGGTTGCATTCAGTCAAAAGGACAGATTTGGAAATAGGTTTAGGGAAAATGATAGAGAGCAACAACATGAAGCAACATCTGTTGCAGGCGTTGACAAGAGTAAAGTTAATGTCAGGACAAAATTTGGAGCTGATGAGGCTGAGACTAAACTTTGGGTTGGCGAAACAAATGTTGAAGAAAGAAGAATTGTCACTAAAGAGCAAAGCAGGCCAAGAGCTGAGGTTATACATAAAGTTGGGCATGTGGAGGATGAGAATCAGACCGCTACCTTGACTTGCTGTTCATCTCCTAGTGTGCCAGATCCTGTACAAGCCCGCGTGTCAACTACCTTGTCTGTCAGCATACCTTCTACCCTTTCAGCCAGCATGCCAACAAATATATCAGCTCATCTGTCAACTCCTATTCACCACCCTTTCCAGTGCTCTCTGTGCGACCGCTCCTTTAGCCAGCGAGGCTCTCTGAATAGACATGTGCGGAGCCATCTTGGCGTACGGCCCTTCCCCTGTCCTCGCTGCCCTATGACTTTTTCACGCCAGTACCGTGTCTCAGAGCACATGCGTGTTCACCAGCGTTGTGTCCTTGGGAGTGACTTTCAAAAACCCCCTGCCTCTTCATTGTGAGAAACTGAGCAAGGGCCACAAAAGTGACTGTTTTCAAAAGCTCAGGATTATGAGAATTTATTTCCATATTTGGCAAAGATATGGAAGACGATTAGAGCATTTTTGACATAAAGTTCTGGCCTCCAGGGCCAACAATGGGAGTTAACCCATATAGCAGTGCAGTGCAATGAAAATTTGGGAAAAGGAATAGGTAGAAGAAAATAGGAAGTTAAGAAAATAACTAAATAGCTCAATCAATATGTCTTTGTTAACAATGGAACACGCTTCTGTCTGATCTACCAAGCCACAAGTCATCTTTCAGCTCATTTTTTTGGTTTTCTGTCAACAACTTTTCTGTTTTGGTTCACTCACAATCCTGTTTCTTTGTGTCTGCTATGTGTAAGCAAACCACTGTCTGTATTACAGGTTCTCCATATCAATTCATAAAATCAGTTACTGCAGGTTTAAATTGCTGCTGGATGATGTAAAAGACAACTACTGAGCCATACGTAAACATAAAAGGTGATTTGACTGACTATTTTGTTCACTGCTCGTTTTCTCAGTATTGGTAGCTGATTCATATTTCATTTGTAAGACTGATATTCTGACTCCATTCCTTTCAGTTCTCTACAATGTGTGTTCAGCAGGCATTTCATTATAATTAATCACAGTTCTCGTTGGTTTATAGGCTGCAGTAACGGTCTCAGAAATTTTGTAAAACAGTTTTCTGTCATGTGTTATTAATCTGATTCATATTCCGTTACTGTCAGCTCTGTTTTCACATGTAATTAATGGCACATTATGAATCATATGATAAAAACCTTATTTTAAAAAAATTCCATTCCTTTATTCATGCATGCCATTGTTTCCCTTTGTTTATGGGATACTATAGTATGTGTCATCAAGAAGAGATATCAGTTACGGATTAATTACACTTACTTATTTTGTAAGAATGATAGAGAAACTGAGCTTAATATATTGTTTTGTATGTCTGATGCTTAATGTTTAACAATGTTTTATGATGGACTCCATATTAAATCAATTTTTGTTTTTGCAGTTTTCAGATTTTCATGACAATCCTTTCAAATAATACAAATTTGAGTATGATGTTTGGTATTCCAAAAAAAACTACAAAGCTATTAATGCTGAACCCACTTTGATCATATGTGTTTGGTTGTTGTGTGATTTGTGTTATGATATTATGTGCTCTGTTCAGTATTCTGTAGTGACAATGTGAAATACTGAATCTATTTTTCTGATGCATGGTGACTGTTGAATGCACCCTGTGTTCTCTGTTACACAAAGAACAAAGAAATGTATTAGTGATGGGTCTCACATACTGTCCTAGAACAGTAGGCTGGGTGTCATAGGGTTAGTACTTAATGGTGTCGCTGCTGAAACATGAGCTGACATGGTAGTAAAAAAAAAAAAAAGAAAGTATCAAGGGCAGCCATGAGATGTGTGCATGTTCTGTCTTGTCAATGCCAAACGTATTCTGGGGCAGAAAGGTGAAAATCGATCACATCAAATAACAGTTTACCAGAGTTGAAATGTTTATGATTAAATTTATTCACATTACATTTTCATATTGAGATATTTCTACAATAAAAAAAAAAAACCCACCAACACAAAAATGCTTCAGAATTAACATGACGGTGTTTCAGTAATAATGTAGTTCTAGATGAGAAATATTAAGAAATACTCACTTTCTAATGAGTCGTCATGTCTGTGATTCTTCAAATAATTGAGGATTAATAAAAAATTATCTTGTAAACCAGCATAAGCACACATTTGTAACTCTTTGATCATTAATGAATAATAAGTAGTAGTAGGGGCTTAACACACATTAAATTTACAGTTGTATTAAAGTTGTTCAGCGTTGAATTCTAGTTCAGATGTTGTGTAACACTTTTTCAAAAGACTTTTTCAAACAATGTTTTTAATAGAATGTTTGAATAAAATTGAATAGGTGGGCAGGTATTCAGAGGTCTGTAACCAAGTTGGTTAAATGGCCCATTGGAGTGGTCTTCCCAGTGAATTTAAAAAGCAAATTATGTCATGCTGGTGGAGAATAACAGCCTCTCAACCCACGTTTTTAGTGACAGATATATATATTCAGAATATAATATAAAGCCTTTCTACAGGGTGCCTTATCAAAAAGTGGTACCTATTTACTGTAACAACAGCATATCACAGTTTAAGTATGTCCTTGACTAATTGGATTTTTGTGTTTTTGAGAAGTTAAAACAACACAGACAAGCTTTTTTCCCCCAACTATCTCAAAGGGGACATTGGTATCACCAAGACCTTTGTCCTGTGGTGTAGTGGTACAAATATAATGTGGAGATACTGTAGGTCAGCCAATGCCAGGCTGAAGAGTAGTAGCAGTTAATTACCTAGCCACAGTGGGTAAATCTCCGGTGCAGTAAATGTTTAAAAAAGGTTCAAAAGTTCAAAATATTCATATACAATACATACATACAACTGTTCAAAAGTTTTGAATCACCTGTCACAAAAGCTTGATTCAGTACATTCAGATGGCTGAGAGGACTATTTTATACTTTTGAATGCTCTTTCATGCTTTTGGGATGTAGAAAGTCCTCTTTACAAATAGATGTCATTTTGTATGAGGCCAGACAGAGAAAAACATACCTCTGAGCAACAGTTTTATTAGTATTAATAAGAATATAAGAAATCATCAGTCAATGGTGAAATTAGAGATTTAGCATCAAAATCTGTGCAGATTTAATTTAAAACAGGTTCCTGTTTCAGTGTCAAGTGCACAATAATGCCTCTAGTAATCTGGAATTAACAGGCGTGTTGCTTTAGTAAAGATATTAGTTATAAGATAAAGTTCAGGATAGAAATAGAAGGTCGGTTTAGGGTTTGCACATGCTACAGACTTAAAAATCAGTTTAATTCATCCATTTTCCGTAACCGCTTATCTTTTGCAGAGTCATGGGGGGCGGATGCCGGTCCCTGCTGACATTGGGTGTTTTACTTTAAACCTATTCAATCTAACCACTGAGTAGACTGCAGAGGGGCCGAAGAAAAACAGGTTCACAAAATATTTAGAGCCCAATTACACCTTTGTTGTTCAGGAATTATGCTTTTCTGGACTGGAAAACAAATTCAAAATTGAAAGTTATTTGAGGGGGAAAATGGTTACATCATTCCTGTCAACAATCCCCTGTTATGAAACACTGTGGGAACCATTTCAAATGTAAATGATAAATTTGGTATCTGAGTTATATTGTAGCTATTATTTAAGGAAAGAAGAAAAACAACAGGTGATTCCGAACTTTTAAATAGCAGTGTGCATATTTTGTATTGCATACAACAATTACAACTTTGGTGTTAATATTTAGGAATCATGTATTCTGTTGAACATCCTTCCTGTCTTTGAATGCTTCATATTTCTTCTCAATTTATCACACTTCCTCTTGTACTCTTTATTCAACTGGTGATTCAGTCGCCGTCGTAGTCATCACTATAATGGCCTAAAGAAGAGAAAGAAGAGCACTATAATGCTTGACTTCACTGGTCTTGAGTTATGTTGCATCTGTTGAAGCTAAGCAAGTATTGCAAGACATTCTCTTAGTGAGTTAGACATGCACAGCTCTCAGCAGTCTGTAATGTGTGTGGAAGCATCTTTTGTCTTTTTACCTGACTCTTTGTGGAACGCAGGGCAGCACCAGCCAGAGTTGACATTACAATCAGAATAATTGCACCCACAAAACTGTAGAGCCCGTAGAGCGCTTCCACACATGTTGCCATGGTCTGGACAAACACACAGATACACATACTGTATGTCAAAATCACACGACAAACTCACAACTGATATCCACAGAATTTTGCATACACGTTATCAGTGTTGTAGTACTCGATATCGGACTAGGTCTCTAGATTGATCAAGACAATTTTTTTAAGGTCTCAGTCTCATCTTAGAATCGACTGCATTTTTACTCGGTCTTGGACAAAGAGGACTCTGGATTTTACTTCAAGACAGGTCAAGACCACAACTACGGGGATATCACCAGTGTTTCTGAATAATGTCTAGTTTGCCCCGCAACAGTTTCATAATTAACTGAAAATACTTTAAAAAATGGTTTCACAGTCTGTAGTTATAGAGCAAACACCTGCGTGGCAGAGAAAATTAAAGAGGACAGGTCAAGGTTTATCCACAAGACCACGAGCCAACAGCTGCAAAGTTCTTCCAACAAATTAAACTTATTTAGTATTTTCTGAAGCAGGTCATTTAAAAAAAGAAATGAATATGAACTAAAACTTCCTGCTTCAAATGGCACCAATAACTTTTCACATACCATTTCAAATTAAAAAATTTTGTCACTTATAGTCCGTTAGCTGTTGCTGCCCTCTTTCACACACACTCCTAGAAAGTGACTTCCTAAATGCAAAGAGGATATCTGCAACAGTGTCCAAAAGAAAGCACACAGCAGTCTCGACTCTTCAAAGTCTTGGTCTTGTCTCGGTCTTGATACACTCTGGTCTTGGTCTTGACTTGGTCTCAGTTTAGCTGGTCTTGACTACAACACTGTATGTAATATCAGTCACAGACCAAACTGAATTAACTGATCAGTGCTTTAGATTTGTCCTTCTAAATATCAGTTTGCTCTTTTACATGCTGAATAAGTGCTACGACCCAACAATAAATAAAATGTTTAAAATGTATCGTGTAACATCTAGCAGTCTCCATAAACCCTAAAAAACTGACCGGTTTTCATTTAATACATTAAACATTTTATCAAGCCAAGATACACTCTTTGTAAGATCATATAATTAAGCTTTAATCTAACAATGAAATTTATAGAAATTAAAACTTGCTTTAGATTTGTGATCAGTATAACAATGGGCACCGCCACCAACAAAAGCAAAAAATAGCAATAAAAATATGAATCACCAAATGTGACAACTGCGCTGCTTCTTCAGTGATGTTGTCATCCATATAGTCATAGCGTGCGATGTAGTGGCTGTGTATCATGCTAGGTATGACTTGTAATATAGTCCAACATGCCACCAATAGGGTCACAATACTCAGAGCCAGCGATATGGTGACCTATATTTAGACACCAGCAGAAAGAGATGAAGGAACAGACAGAAACAGACAGAAACGGGCAGAAACAGGCAGAAACTTACAAATGTTGGTTATAGTTCATACAGTATATGGACAACATAAAGAGGCCTAAAATAGTCATAAATCAAAAAATTCTATTATGTTCAATCTGCCAAAAAATCAGTGACTGATTAATAACTAAAGTAGTAGTAGAATTTGTAATAAACATATCAGACACTGATTATTTTTCCGAGTCTTGATTGTATATATGTATGTACATGTCTCAAAACAGGTTGAAAAAATATCACAATAGATCTTACTGTTTTCTTGGTTGGGTTGTGCTCCGTCACGATATACAGGATCCCACATATGATGAACTACAAGAGGAAGCAGAAAAAAGCACCTTTTTATGTATCCCTCAAATGTTTTGGGATACCATAATAACAGTACTGCATAAGTTTGTTTTAGTAAACAGGACAGTAGAAACACAGCCTATTATTGGTGCTTAACTATTGAACTGTGTACTATGTTTATAATTTGGCTGTAAAGTTCTGAATGCATAAGCCATTATGATCCACTGATGAATAAACTCTTGTGTCATGCAATACCAACCAGTAGTCCCAGTGAGAAGCCAGGCGGGATAACTGCCCATATGTGTTCAATCGATTTTGGCATGACTGCGATGGAAACGATGAAGAAAGATGAGCCCAAGACCAGCACGATGATCTAAGCAAAAATCAAAACCAAAAATAAAGTGTGACCTTTTCATCGATTAACTTTTAACACCATAGCCAATAAATATTTGATAAATAGTAATTTGAGCGTGGGTGTGTGTGTCTCACGCCAGTAATCTTGGGTTGCCCCTTAAAGAAGCGGTGTAAAGGTTTGGTGCCTCCCACTGTGGTGCCTTGAAGACTTGTATTATTCCCACTTGCAGAGTAGAGCTCAGCAGACATCTTACAGAAATACAGACAGGACAGAGGTAGATTGAAAATATTTATATGAATGGGCTGCATTCATGTTAGATTAAAGGTAGTCAAGTTAGGTGTCATTTTGATTTTACAGAATAATTGATTGTGATTCTGCCAGTCAATTCTGGTTCCTATCTACTCTTGGTTTGGATTCTTGTCACATTATTTGAGTATATATTTTGGCCTGCATGACAAGATGTTTTGTAAGATAAAAAAAGTTATTTGCTCTTATTTACAAATTGGGTGGGTGTTTTCCATTTGTTTTTAGTTAAGTTTTGTCTCCTAGCATTAGTGTCTGCCTTTTTGTGACTGTGATTGGATACATAATAATAATGTGCACTGACTCCATGCTGTAAAAAAGAAAAAGAAAAAAGAAGCTTTTTCATGCAGATGTGGCGAAACCGACTGTATTCATTTGTATCATGGGTATTCATAACACTTTCTATCTCAGCAAAATTAACATTGTCTAAAATGTAGATGACAGTGTTATTTGCTACTAATACGTCATTGAAAAATACATTTAATTTGTATCTATTAATTAACACAAAAAGAAAGAGTAAAACCAGTTTTTACTCAATTTGGATAGTAAACTAAGCTTATTCAAGTTATATATTTATTCATATAAATTACTGTCTTTCTATTTTTTATATTTCTATTCCTGTATACATAAGCAGAAATTGCAGTAAAGTGAACACTGACTTGTTTGTGTAAAACATTGCACACTACAAGAATCACAAACGTACCCACGTTATTCATTTAAAAAGTGTTCTTTAACTACGGGTCCCAAGAAGCCATGCGGGCCAATGCCTGAGACTCATGGGATATGTAGTCGTTAAATGCTATCAAAACATTCGTCGTCTTGAAGCTTAAATACATCAATTTAGAAAAATACGATGTACAATTGTAACTGCGTAGTAGGTTTCCATGTATCCTATAACGAGGACAAAAAGCTGCAGGATTTCACTTCTAAGTTTTTCAAAAAGTGTAGCAGATGTGAAATGCACGCGAGAATAACCAGACATTACTTTGGACTTCAGCTATCTGATTGTTAAATATCTTCAACATGTCGAATGAATGTTTACATCAAGTAAAACGGAGTCTTTTACTGAGAAAATGGCACACGTTTGTCTAAATGAAGAATCCGTTATCCCCCGCTAAAGTACAGAGTGTTATTGGTGTGTAAAGTATCACGAATTTCATACGACGTCTGTTCATTACATACAAATGAACCGTGGATAAGATAAGACAGTTACGAACAAAACATATGTTAGAAAACAAAAGAAGAAGCAGACCTTGTCTTGTGTGGTGGTCAGCGCTGTGGTTCAGTGTTTGCTCTTCCAACGACTTCACATCTGGAACAGCGGAATGGGCAGTTTGTGAACGATCGGTTCAGTTTGAACACAACCAAATCTCATGTGTGCTTGTTAACTCATGATTGATAGCAGTCACTGGGATGAGTATTTGTTAAATTTCGTAGCTGATATTATAAATTATTCTTTCTTTCTTTCTTTCTTCGGTGTCTATTGTCATGAAGGACATAATTGAATGACCTTATGGTAGATAGAAATATGCAAAAGATTGTGAAGAAATTGCTCTTCCAGTGGAGAAAACTTGAGCATGCTAATGAGTGAGAAAAAACCTTAGTCTGTTTTCTGACTTGCCAGATAATCATAGTTTATACTGTGTCTGGCTTGATGATGTATTAGGTCTTGTTAAAATATGTAAATAATTGAATAAAGGCCCAAGGTCCATGCATGAGCATGCTTAACTGGCAATGTAGCATTGCAAACTAGTGGCACTAATAGCAGTGTTGTCAAATGAGTTGCATGCAGCTTGACACATGGTGGGTACGGTAAGATGTACCGTATAGTTGGACATTGATAGACGCAACCATACAATGAAATTTGTTGGACAAGAGGAACTGGTCAGCTCAGCATTAAGAGCACTAATTGTGTAACAGCATTACATAGAAGGATAAAAAATAACTAAATAGGTAAGTAAAGTACAATACATAACATGGTTATATAAATTTTGTTCTCTCTATGGCCTAGCTGCCGTATGGTTGTAATTGTAGTGTTTTCTTATCAGACAGTCCTATACAGTTCAGTTAAAAATGTATTTGTTATTGCCTTAGTGATGCCTCCTTGTTTTCTTTCTGAAACTAAGCTTGCATAATTGTTCAAACACAGATCATTGTGCAAGTGAACAGATTAGCAGACAAAGTGTCAAACGTCCTATGGCTGACAGAGGTCTTTGTCACTTAATCTTAAACATGTTATTCTTGGGTATTTTGACATTCGGGCATCTCTGTGAATTAAGGCTGACATCTCAGGCATCACAAGAAGCACTGTTAATTATTGTGTTAATTGCTTGACTACTATGAATTTGGCTTCAAGTCACTTTGACTGAAACAAAGAACCAACAACAGGAGCAATTCTTACTTTGGCAGCCCAAAATGGTCGACTCCTAAAAAGGAGTCTAACTTTCCTTTACTCCAGCAAAAACACGGTGGAGAAGCGGAAGGACAAGTTGTGTGTGTGTGTGTGTGTGCGTGTGTGTGGACTTACCAGGGAGCAGACCTGAAATGGAGAAGTAGAAGGAATGTGATGAAATAGTGCGTGAGATAGGAAGACATGGTTTCCTGTTTTTCTACAACTGACACGAGTTTTTGTGTTGCTCCATTCGCATCATTTAATTGAGATAAAAGGGAAGATAGGAAAGATAAGGACTGCAGGAGCAAGAGGGATAAAGCGGGGGAGGTGAAACAGCAAAGACAGAAGGCAAGGGGTGGGGCTTTACTTAAAATATGAAAGAGCAGTTTTTTTTTTTATTGTTCTTTTTTTTTTTTTTTTTTTTTTTTTTTTTACAATACAATAAGAAAGATTAAATGTTTCCTTATCTCCCTTATGTCATTTAGAGCCTTGTCTTATATCCCAACCCATAGTGCTTTAGTTCTTTATTTCATATAATAAAGTAAATCAAAAGAGAATAAAACTACTCCTAATATATGCTCATAATGTAGACTCAGCATTCTCAGTGTTATGTGACCAGATCATTATTATTAATTCTAAAGAACTATGAAACTATAAAAACTGCTACGATTGAGTGCATTAATTTGTAACAGAAACTGAACATGTCTTATGTGTTAAATCTTAATTTGACTAACTAACTGTACTATAAATAAATGTAGCCATGATAACATTTAGTGTGGTGATATTTTATAAAGTAGCATAAAATAAAGTGAAAATAAAGTGCAAGAACCTCAAAACAGTACTTAAATGGAAGAGGAGGTTTTTCAGGCCCAGGTTGCGAAGGAATGCTGATAGGGAAGTTTTAAGGTTATTTACCAAAATGTGTAACAGTTATATACGTTGCAAAAAAAAATGGTTTGTAAGTTGGTAAATTAGCTTACGTTTAGGCAAGTTTTGACTGCATTCTGTCTAACCAGCCAGAGTGTAGACAGTAGACAAAGGCAGTTTGGTTTTCATATCTGTGTTGTAGTTTGGGCAAAATGTACATTTAATTTTATCAATTATGTGGTAAAAGCAATGTAAAAAGGTCAATATCTGGTTTTAACTATATTTTGACCAAATATTTAGTTACTGCATGTTGGCAAACCAGTGTGATTTCCATTCAGCTAAGGCTTTATGTCTGAGGTGAATGGATGAAATACAGAAAACAAAAGGAGGGTAACACAATGTAGCAATCACCTTTGAGTTTATTGAAAAATGTGTCCATTGCAGATTTATTCAAACTACATTGTTAACAATTGCACTGCACACTGCTTGGTAGGCTCCTGCTTAGTGGCCAAAACATAATCTTTACATGGGACAACAAACTGGATCAACATCCATGTCAACACAGAGACAAACTGGATAACTGGTCAAGAGTTTTAATAGCTCTTTCACAGAAAGAATTAGATGATTGAGATCATCAAAAAGATGATATACTCTAAAAATCTGGGAAGAGCATTACTTTCAATAAAAAGAAAAATGATCTTTGCTTACTTTTGACTTCCATATTTCATATGTAAGATCTTTTAATTAGGAGATCTTTGTGCTATAATTACAAAAAGCTGTCACATAATGATCAGGAAAAATGTGACAGAAGGATGTTGAGGTGATCAATTAAGTGTTGATAACCTCACGCAGATTAGTGTGCTTTTGGTTGTAATAATTACAAATTAACAGATCTGCACATTTTTGACTGATTACAATAACTGATGTCAAATCCTCAATAGCTAAGCCTCATAAAGACAGTTTTATCAAAGAATTTTGTGGAAATTATCATATAAGTAAGAGATAAGGAAGTTTTTTTTTGTACGATCAGGTGACAAGATAGCAATCAATACATCCATGTAAATATGCATCTTAATATTACAACAGCATGTGTCCTTACACAAATTATGCCCTAATAACAGTTTAAGATCCAATTAAAGGTTCATTTCTGATTAGTTTTCCTTTAGTCAATCACAGTTTAACATCAGACATATCTATCCTACACACAAAGAGTATATAACAGTAAAATAGACTCGGTCACAATCAGTCAGAGGGCTTGTTCACAGTATTTTGATTTCACTTTTTTTAGAGTAGAAGTTAATCTAAGATTACAAAAATCCTTGTTAAATTTAAACTAAAATCTGGTGAATTACTTTGAGAATTAGTTCAGGTAGTTGAGGGAAGTAGAAACATTTTTTTCATAAAGCTGTCAGGCATGCGCTGCTACTTTCAACTGTCCAATTTTGCTTTAACCTGAACAGAGGAGTTTTACGTGGGTTGACAGTACTCTTCTGTATCTGAAGTTTTTTCAAAGCTACTATCGTTAGGTAGGATTAACAGCTGATGTTACATCAGGAGGCAGCTAATTCATCAATTGGCTTTCCTAAAGTACCTTTAAAGTTATGCTGATCTATTGCTTTAGTGGTCACATAGTGAGACTGCCACCTCTTGTGCAACAGGAGGCAGCTGGTGTAAAGGACATAGTAAAACATACAACTGATGCATTTGAATGAGCACCAGGAACAAAGTATTTTAGACAATATATCAGCCCTCAAAAGATTAGCAGATCTTTTCTTTAAAAAGAAAGTTTACTTCATATATTCACAAAAATTTATGTTATTAATTATTTACAGTGGTTTCCTCCATTTTAAGTTATTACACATGTGGTAAAAATAAACAGATGAAATGTATTCTAACATAAATGCAGTACAGTAAATGTTATTTGATCAACAGATGAAAAAATAAACATTTGATAAAAAATAAAAATGTACAAACGACAAAAATAGATGTGTTTGTAAGGAGAGAGCCTTACAGCATCTGAATATACTGCATTAATTCACCACAAAAGGAAAGATTAGTGCTGTACATAAATGTACACTGATCTGTGCAGTAACATTACAAAACTGAAAGTGTATGACCTGTATGAGCTTATTCAGTCATTGCATTGATGAGCATTAGTCATTAGAATAACATACACTCTGAGTGATTTATATACTACATTCTAGCATATCACTGGTGTTAATTTATTTGCATGTATAAAAACAGACAGAAAAAACACAGACTAAAGTTATTTGCATTGTCCTGCATTTATCTTGAGTATTGTCACTGAACATGAGTTAGAAAAGTCACATCTTTCACAGTAGCACGGTCTGAAGACCACACACATTTACCTGGACCTGTAAAGGAGTTTGGCACAGAAGATGACTGGATACACTATCTGTGCTATTTTTGCATGTTCTAGGTGGTTTTTACTGTAATGTAATTTAATGTGGTGTTTCTGGTGCAAAGTGCTGTGTTGTGTTCACTGCACTTGAGGACAGGAAAAAAATACTACAGCCACATAGACCAAGAAAAACTTAAGTCATGGTCCTGAGACTGTACTTACTATTTGGTGAATATATTGTGTGTGACGGGTAAAAAGACAGTTTTCTTCCTTAAACAGGATAAGAAATGAGGGATGCAGCAATAGGCTAATTTGAGATTTGAAAAGCTAAATTGTACTCTATTGTCAATTGTGGAAGCCAGTTGTCTTAGGTAATCTGGAGTCCTGCTTGCATTGAATCTCTGCAGGGTACAGCAGAATTTCTGCAGAATAATTTATTTTTTAATTCACGTTATGAGTCTTTATGTTTTAGTGGTTTTAAATGATTACTCTAAGATATACATGCCTGAATCTCTTAGGGAGCTACATGCAGTGAGAGATATTATACTATGTTCTGCAGTGTTGTGCTTTGTCTGTGGAATGCCTAATGCTATACTGTCCGTGTCTATCTGTGTGTATCTGTGAATCAGTGCACTTTCAAAGGTAAGATATGTGAGTTTGTGTCAAGCACTCCTCAGGTAGAACCAAAAAAGATTTACTCTTTTTTGTTTATTTGTAACTTAACAGTCTTTTTTGTAATGGATCCCTAGGTCTCCTTGTGTTCTCACCATTCAATGATGGCATGGTGATTTGTGATGGCATGGTGATTTGTTTGTGTAAGAAATTCGAAACACATTCATCTACTTTAGTTGCAGTTAGTCTTTGAGCTGTTCAGTAATCAGGTATAGTGTAAGGAAATGCTTGAAGGCTGTTCCCCATGCCGTTCTTAAATATGTTTTTTATTCTAAAATAATCATCAAGCATCTTTGCTCTTAATCTGGGCTGCCGGCTTCATGTTGAATCACAAAACCACTGACCACAGTGTCGTGACTGACTGCGATGTGGAGAAATGCTGAACAGAGCGTCTTTAGTGCTGGGTTTAATGGGGTTTCCTCAGCTTGTCTCAAGTGGTTGTGAGTCTTCTTCCTCCTCATTGGTGCCATCAGGAAGTTGTTCACTCCAATAGTTGCATTGGCCAAAGGTGTCTGAGCAAGGGAGGTTTTCTCTCTCATCTCGAGCTAGGACTGGGAAGACATGGCCAACCATCTCGCACAGATGCCCAAAGCTAAGAGGGAGATACACAAACCAGCATTTAAATATCTGTCACATGTGTCCAGAGTCAGATTACATCGATGAAAATCAAGTGAAACAGAGGATATAGCTTACGAGGAGATATTGGTTTTGGCTTGCTCCTGTATCAGCTCCCCCTTGGGATTGACAGTGAAAATCCTGTTCAGAGGAACACCCACCTCTTTATAGGAATATACATCCTGAAATCAGACATACACAAAGAAGTTAGGTACCAACACTACAACACTATATCCATACTATAACTAACTATACGTGATATACACTTTATATAACACGATAGCTAATACGATAGACACTCTTTCTAGTCTTATTACTATTCTATGTTACACTAAATTTAAATGAAATAAATCTGATAAAGACATTACATAATGTAGTCCTCGCCTGTGTCTGTTCATGTGCAGTAGACTCACCGTAGCTCTGTTGCCAAAAGCAGCGTAGAAAGGTTCAGTGTTTGAGTGGAAAAGGTGCTTTATGTCTGTGAGACACTCAATCTTAAACTTCTCTGGTTTCTTCTCAATCACCTCCCTACACAACACAACACAATACAACATCAAACACATGTTACACATTCAGCAAACACATTGAGCCTTTTTTTGTGGCTTATCCCTGATGCATATCTGTTTCCATGCAAATGGGCTTTGAGGGGGCTTTGTTAGCAAATAGATGCAAAAGAATGAGTGAAATGGAAACATGAAAATCCCAAAAATTTTAGTTACAACATTAGCATATGACAGCAATCGTGAAATTAATGTATGGATGCATCGTCATGAGTCATCGTGAGTATTTTCAGTTTCGGATTCTGATTACTCCAATACAGCCTGTTTGTTTGTTTGTGGTGTATGTCTGACCTGTGCAAGGCAGAAAAAAGGCTGCTAGGGCTGAGCAGCACAGGGCCCATTGGCAGCATGGTTCCCCTCTCATTGACCCAGTGCAGGTAGCCTCGTGTCATATCAGCCATGCCAATGGCCCTTGCAGAGCAGTACATGAATTTATATCCATTCCTGTGACAGAGAGACAGAGAGCTTGTATTTAGCTGTATGCATGGGTTCAGATAAGAAACCATTAAAATGATGACTAGCCTTTACATATATTTCAGTTAAAGGAAATGAATAATGGGTCAAACAAATAAATGTGAAAGCAGATTTATCCAGATTCCCTTAGTTTGTAAGGTAGCACTCACTGGCTGACTTTGTGGTAGAGCCGTGCAATACCCTGGTGGGTCCAGTCTTTACCTAGTGTGGGGAGGATGTGACCCAGCGTGTCTGATCTATAGTGTGATACAAGGGAGGAAACATAAAACAATCAATATAGAGGCACTTAATTACAGTAAACCCCCTACACCAAATCTGTGTAAAGCCTGACATCTACTGGTAAGAAGCTGGAAAGGCTGATTTGAACGGTGATACAAGACTTTCTTTCTTTCCATTACCTGGTGATGGTTCCATCGATATCAGAAATGATGATCTTGTCGTCCCAGCTCCAAAGATAGATTGTGCCATGGCAGCGACAGGTGCCCTGATACTGAGTGGTCACACTGAACACCACATCATTAGGTCCCTCCTTCAGCTGCAAGCTAGCCTGAAAACAAACACACACACACAGACACACACACACACACACATGCAAAGGCAACCACAGACACACAAAGATTGAAACAATGAAGATTATGTTAAGAATGCTAAAATCTGCTGCAAAATCACAGATTTCAGGGAGGGGCAATACAAGAAATATATCATTCTGGTTCACTGTCAGAATGTGAGAATAAAAACCTTCATTTAAAGATGGACTAACTATTTTTTATTTCAGTGTTTTTGCAGTGGTAGAGAATTTAATCCATAAAGTTACACGTTTCCATTTTTGGTGTCCATTTTAAGATTTATAGCCCGTGTCTCTGTAGTCACTACAGAGCTGCCTTAAACTTACTTGTGCATTGCAGTGCATGTTTTTTTAAATCCAACTGTAGGGATACATACCAGTTGCTCTGATGTGAGACGAAGAGTCTTCTTATAGCAGGTGTTGCCAGAACTCATGAGGAGTTCTGACTGGCAAGATCCTGACACCTGATTGGAAGATCTGTGGTCCTCATCACTGGAGGATGACTCATCCTTCACCCTGAAAAATCAAAGACAACCAATTCGGTATAAGATGAAACTATGAAAACTAATGAGAATGGGAGAAATATTAGTGAAAATAACTCTGAAATCACCTGTTTTCAGAGGACATAGTGAGTGCGCTCTCTCCTCTGTCTCCTTCTGCCTCTGTCACGGATTCCTGAAATGCATAAAATGTCAAAGGTTGATGCTGAAGAACAAATATGGCTCCCAGACTTTCAGAGACACCTTGATGCTCTTTATTGTGAAGTATAGAGTATATAATGAAGGGTAAGAACAAATCTCAGCAGTAATGTGTGTTTCTGTTTACTTACTGATTTGGAGTCACTGTTTCTGCTCCTCCATGAGAACCACCAACGTCCTCCTTTCTTTGGCATCTTCTCCTTCATGATATTCTCCACTGAAGCCTGTAGACAACCATGCACATACAACTCAAAACTGACTGAAAATGTAACTCAAAACTGACAGAAAAACTCAAAACATAATGAGGCAGAAAACACATTTAAACCCATAAATAGATGAACGGGAATGAACAACTTAAAATGCAAAGTAAAACATAACAAACAGCACATTTCAAACCATACTGAACTCCAACTAAATCACCCAAAATGAAAGCAGCTACAGGTAAAGATTCAATAACACACAAACAAATGATGCAAAGTAAAACCTAAAAGAGACAAAGACTTCTGAATATTGTGACTGGATAGCAGTGGGATAATGCAAGGTAAAAATACAACAAAACACACCACATGGAGAAATAGATGCATGCAAGACAGAGAGAGGCAAACAGACATGTTGGTGAAATTATGGTAAACAGACATGCCCCGACAAACACTCAAGCAAAGCGAGAAAACATCATACAGGCTGGGACACGCTGGAGCCAAACAGACCAGGGAGGCAGTACGAAAAGAGGCCAAAAGCGGAAAACACATAACTCAAACACCAACACTTAGTACACATAAACATCAGATGGATGATGGGAGAAAGAAAATATGCAAATAAAAAGGAAAAAATAAGGAGGGGGATAAAGACATGACATTATTAAAGTGTTAGGAAAACAGATTTAAAGCCAGATTTCACTGTGGTATACAATTGAAGTAAGCTTTCCCATGTGTGTTCAAAAACAGCCAATTTCAGTTATTTGCATATCAGACTAAATATCATATTGTACCAGTAATAACTAAAATGGCTGAATATTGGGTCATAAATAATCGTGAACACATTATCTGGTAGCATTTGGTTAAAATTTCACGATGCTGGCAAATGGCAACACTGAACCAAAGTGAAACAGATTAAGGGGAATTAATTGCAAAATGCTGGGAGTGCACAGGAGAAAGTGATGGGGGGGGGGGGGGGGGGGGACACTAAAAGACACCACCTAACAAATATAATGGTAACATCGATCAAATAATAATTGATAATAATTAAAATTAAAACACAATAATATAGTTATTTAATTAATTCATTCCACAATAAAAAGAAGGAGTTACAGAATGAAAACAAAACCAGGGCTAGAGACTCTGAAGCATTTGTAGTTTACTTGAGTGTGTTTATCTCATGCCACCGTACTTAATACTTAGGAGAGATTAATACAACACTATAACACTGAGCAGGTCCATTCTTTTTCATTATTATTCATTATTATTAACGAGTACTTTTTATGATAATACAGGCTACTTTAACTTAAATAAATCTGAATAGTTCATCCGCCGCTGATGCCATAAACTGATAACATAAGACATATAACTGGAAACAAGGAAACAAATGAGTATTTGAGTATCGCTGTGATGGTCTTACCTGTGGTAGTGGTTTCTGATAGACCTGCATGGCCAGCATGACAGGAGCTGCTGTGTTCCAGTTGTAGTACCTACAACAGATGAGAGAGGGAGCTGCAAACACTTCTTCACACCTCATGCTTCAATCTGCAAAAGCAGCTGACAGCTGATTTTCAATTTCTTGGGGTTTTCTTTCTTCTCTCCAGTGTGCACATTAAATGTTCACAGTAACTTCACAGTGTCTCTGCTGGCCACCTTACAATGGTGACTCAATTAAGTTGCTGCATTCAGCCTTTGAAGGACATTAAATTATGAAATTATTGTCAAAGGAGTAAATGTGCCTTTTACATACAGTATATTGTCATAGTTTCTGTACTGCAGTTTAAATGTATATCACATTTGGTATTGAATATAGTATAGTAATACATACTTGTTTCCTATCTTGACCACCAGGTTGGGGTCATCGATAATAGAAGGGTTTTCAGAGAACTGCTGGTAGGAAATTGCCCTCTCCTGGAACTGCTCTGTAGCATGAAAAAGCACACAGAGATTGAGAGATGTTTGAAAAATGCAACCTATCTTTTCATTCTCTCCTTGCACATTTTATAGCCTACCTCTTGTAATTTCCCTGTTGTCAGTGAGTCCTCCGCACAAAGAGATGGCAACATGAGGCAGGTCCCCTATTTGATCAGACAAACTGTCAACGCCGCTGTCCATCCCACTGCTGCCCACTGACTGTGGGGACTGATTAGCACTCCGCACTCCCATCATCATCATCTCTGAGTCTCCTCTCATGGAGTTACTGCCTCCATCACTGAGGAGAAAGAGAAACACACGTACATCTCTGAAATATATTGTTTTGATGGTTTGGGTCAGTTTAATCATGTACTGTAATGATTTTTTACAAGTAACGATGTTCATGTTCTATGTACACTACAAATATTTCATCAACTACTCCAAGTATTTATAATAAGGCACTGATGGTTAGCTGTAGCCATGAATCATCAAGATAGTCAAAATATAATCTATTGTGTCCTGAAAAACAGGACATAAACAAAAGTCTTCTTAATTTCTTTCTTTCTTGCTTATGGTGGCCACCAGAGGGTGGCATACACCACATGAAAGTGCTTGGGGTGGGGAATGTTTTGCACTCATATAAAGGCATGCACAAACACATCTATATGTTCATAACTGAACCTTTTAGGGAAGTAGAGCGCAGCTACTTCAGGCTCCAACTCTGTAATGTCATCCAGGTATATGCCATCAGCACCCAGGTGTTGGCTTCTCTTTTCTAATAAGACACAGTGTCACACATCATCAGTGGCAGGCATAGACAATGATATTTAAATATTTAGATACCTTGAGTTTAAGACAATTCTTTATATTGTTTGAGGTGGACCACAGATACCTTTCTTCTTGGACGGTGAATCAGTTCTTTTGATGGGACTTCCTCTATTTGTGCATCCATCCAGAAGATCAGGAACAATCCTGGGAGACACTGAGCATGCTGTCAAACCCTCCATCTCTGCACATGATGGCCCAACACTTTCCACTTCTCTCCCTGAGGAAAAATAACATAAATAAAGTCATGGATCACCAGGATATATTGATACACGAGTTCCTGCTAGGATTCTGCAATTGTATGATCTCTAAATTTACCACTCAAATTAGACTGTCCTGTTGATTTATGGTTAATCAATGGAAAATGTCATATATGTATGACCCAGGAGTCACATTTGCAAAACATTAAAACAAAATTACCACTAGAGGTCACTAGAGGTTAAGTGCCGTAAGTCTGACAGAGGCGTTGTAGAGCCTGTGGTTTGTTTACAACCTGCAAACAATTTCAACTTTGGCTCAGAGGCCATTGTCCTAGAGTGACTCTAAGCTTTGTTTATTTTTCAAGAGACTAATTCAACAGCACTGCAGATGACAGAGCAGTCACTATTAAAGAAACACAGTAAAAGGTATTCAGTTCGCTAAATGACCAATAACACAATTAACATAATTATTGGTTATTTTAGGCTGTTTCTAGAATACTTTGCACATTATAAGCAAGCAATATTTTCCTTCACAGAACTACCTTGCTGTCCTCCAGCCCTGTCCCCAGACTCAGTGGTTAGTTTGACCCCGGCTCCAGTTTTGCTTTCTTCAGCTTCCTTGTCCCCACCTTGAGCAGCTGTCTCCCCCGACTGGGGAGCATAAATAGTGAGGGAGGGGGGTCCAGTGTCACTGATGGCTCTGAAGTGAGTGCTGGCAGACAATGGGATGGAGACTGCTATGGCAGGGTCCTGGTTCTGGTGGGAAGTCAGGAAGGACGGCTGTGAGAAAAAGAGGGACAGAGATTAAACTTTTCTCTCATTTCTTTCGTGCTCAAGTATGTTTCCACCCTTCTGTTCCTCATCTTCAGTTTGGGAAATCCGCTTGTTTGGTTTCTTTGGATGAGAGGATTGATACCACTATTTTGTACGGTGTGTGTGTGTGTGTGTGTGTGTGTGTGTGTGTGTGTGTGTGTGTGTGTGTGTGTGTGTGTAAATACCTGGGCCGCCTGTGGCAGCTCACCCCAGGTCCACAGCATCTCAGGATTGTCTTTGTTCTGATTGGTTAGCTCTGAATCACTCTTCGGTGTTGATGACCTTGAATCGTCTAGACTGCTGTGAAAGTTGATTAGGAAACAGAAACTTGATTAAGATCAGTTTGTACACAAGTAAAGTACCTTTAACATACTCACTAAGCTTCATTTGTAAATCATTTCCAAAATAGTGCATCTGTGCTTTTCCTTCATTAGTGCTTTATTTGATTTCCAGGATTCAGAAGAGGCTAAAATTAAAGGTGATACCTAACAAGGGAAGAGAAGTGAGTGGTCTGCTGAGGACAGGAGATGGACAGACCATGGGGCTGAGGGATGGAGAGAGTCTCCTTAATCACATTACTACAGGAAGATAAAAAAAAGACAGAAAAACAGACAGTACAGGAAAAGGAGACGAGGAGTGGGAAAGAGAGAGAGAGGGAGAGAGGGAGAGACAGTGAATCATGATTATTATCAACTCATTGTGAGCACAGAAAATGTTTTAAAATGCTTAGTACAAGGATAGAGACAGTTAAATAAGACATAAAGACGTAAAATGTGTGTGTGTTTGTGTGTTTTATGTTCAAAGAATACCTCTGTGAACGGGTCCAATCTGTGCTGAGGCGTGTGTGCATGTTGGCTGTAGACCCCTGATCACCGTACACAGGTCTGATCACAAACACAAAGATACAGGGAGCTGTCAGTCATATATATATATATATATATCTATATCTATATCTATATCTATCTATATCTATATCTATATATATATATATATATATATATATATATATATATATATATATAGATAGATAGATAGATAGATATATATATAGATATAGATATAGATATATATATAGATATATATACACACACACAATATTACACTTGTCTCTCAAATAAAGTTAAACAAGTGGTTTGTTTATGCTCATACAAATGCTTGGAATATAATAGTCTCTGTTGATCTCATCCTTACTTTGAAAAGCTTATTAGACTGACTATAACCACATCTCCAAATCGTGTATAGTAGAGGATCAAGAACAACATTAGGAAGACAGACATGTCTTAAAGAGTTTCAGGAATTTCCCCACCCATGTGGCAAACTTGGATAAGGTTGTAACCCCTCCAGGAAGGACGCACTCTCAGCTATTATTTCAAAAAGATGCAGAATACTGTGGGAACAGGACAGGAGTGCGTCACACAAACAGAGCTAGTTTTCAAAGGGCTTCACACACACACACTGCAAACAGCAACATGTACACACATGCAGACTGTTAATCGTAATCGTTCCAAAGAATTTCATTTGAATGAAATGGTTTTACTGAATGAACTTCCTACATAAACACAATTTTCACTTCACATGAGAGACTTCTGGATTTGTGGGGCTCAGGTAGATAAAGGTGATGTCTCATACTTGTACCAATTAGGATTTAGCAACATTTGATCATAATCTGTTGACAGTTGGCGGGTTGTTTGGTCGCTGTCAATCATTTTTAACAAACCAAACCCACACATCCTTGGCTGAGTTTTTGAGTGTTAAACTGTTCATAAATAATACATGTTTTCTTTTAACTCTGAATTTTGCTTTTTAGTCATACAGAGAAATACTTTAAGATTTAAGGGACACAGATGTTGGGCTGACATTTGATTGCTATACAATCATTCTCTGAAACTGACAAGACTACCCTTACCTCTTCATTAACCCTAATCCTATCAATGGCCCTAGCAATTGCTTTTGCAGCAAATTGCTCTGACCCCAGAGGGTTAAACCACACATCCTAACAAGACTAGTCCAACGACACCACCAACTCAGTGTGGGTTTGGTCTAAATGCCAACGTCAGATACTAACATCCTCACAAAGACAATGCTAACATGTTGTTGTTTAGCAGGTATAGTGTATATAACCATGGTATAACCATGATCACCATTTCAGCTTAAAATGTTAGCATACTAACACTTGGTAAAGCACAAAGTGCACCTGAAGCTAGTGTGAATGTCATAGTTTTGCAGGTACTGATGTTTGATTTTTAATGTAAGTTTTGGATCTGATGATGATACGAGATGATGGGTAAGGGGATCAAAAGTCATTTCAGCTCATCCTAGGGGGAACATAAATGTTTTTACAAAATGTCATGGCAATCCAATCAGTAACTGTTTAAATATTTCAGTGAATGTTATGTCATTCATGGAGCCGTACTGCTAGTACTGCTAAAAAAAAATCCAATTTGAGCTTTAACAAAATGACCTGAAGAGGAAATTTTTATTTTTTTTGTAATCTTGTTCTTCTGATTTGCATGGTGCAGGTGCACAAACAGCAGAGCATAGACAGCAGGTACAACCACTTACACTCTCATTCATGCATGAAAAACGCAAAGACAATCTCATACAATTAGAGAAGCTATGGGCGGTGGTTCATCTGCTCACAAAAAACATTCTGACAACTGATGAATGTTGTTTACAACAGCAAAGGAACTGGATGACTTAGGATGGCATCCAGTTCCTTTGCTGCCCCCCTACACACACACACACACACACACACACACACACACACACACACACACACACACATACACACACATACCTGCTGCCGTCATCCTCTCTTTCCTCATCCGAGCTTAAGTCAATTGTAAACATGTCCTCATCCTCTGAGAACTCTTCCCCACTCTCTTCTCTCCTCCCTCCTCCTCCTCCGCCTGCCTCTGGCCGTGCCTTCCTCCTCCTCTTCCTCCTCTTCTTGGTCATCCCACCATCACTCTGCTGTGGCCCGAGGCTCTGGATAGGAAGTGAGCTGCAGAGCATGGTGTCTATGTGATGAGACAGAGTAACAAAATATCTGTTAAAAAAGAACACACACATTTTCACAAATCCCAAAATGTCGTTTTTCCACAGAGCCTACCATGATGACGAGAACCGCCCCTGCCCAGTTGGGACTCCATTAATTCCTCCCCTGTTGACATGATGGGTGATGTCGCAAGGTAGGACGGAACTATTTCCTGTGAACAAAGGAACGGGACATGGTCAGGTCACTGAATGCTAAAATATGCTTATCAGGCTTAATGTTTACCATCTTAGCTCACCGTCTTGGTGATGGTTATAAAGTATCCATCCACCTAGACAATGTTGTATTATACTGAATAAGTGACAAATTTGACCTGAACAAGTTAGGGTATCACAAAAACCATTAAGCTTTATCAAATGGGGATTATGAATGTCGGTAACAAATTTAATACCAATCCATCCAGTAGTTGTTGAGATATTTTAAATCTCAAAGTGATGAACTGACAGACAAATGTATGCTAAATGCTAATGTAAACATGCTGACATGTTTCTAAGCAAGTATATGTTGTACCATATTCATCATTTTAGTTTAGCATCTTGGCATGCTAATATTTGCTAATTATTTAGGACAAGAAATGTATGAAATATCAAATCCATGTAATAGTTATAAATATATAGATATTTCAGTCTGGACCAAAGTGGGCGACCAACCAAGAAATGGCTAGCTTGGCGAAAATATTTGATATGCATACTGTTGTGTATGTGTTATACCACCAAATCACAGAATTACAGAGTAAAAAATGAGTGTTACTGCGTGATGAGATGCAGATCTACATAATCTGATGGGAATTTGGATTTCAGCATAGATTAGCAAAATCACACAGATTCACTGTAACTGTCATGCCAGAAAGAGAAATAGAGGGACACGAAGGCAGAGAGAGAAAGATAAAGATATGATCTGAACAGTGCAGACTAACACATGCCTCGCAGTGCACATGTCCAAACACAGTTCAACACGGCCCAATTCACTTTGTCGGGAGAGGAAAAGGGACAGTGGTCAGGATGTGTACTATGCCAGGTCACAGCTCATCCGCTCAGAGCTTGAGCCTTTTAGAAACATCCAACCCAAAACCACTTTTAATTCATTTAACTGTTTCTGATGATTCACTTGCAGTCTATTAACATAATATTTTATCTCAGAATTACAGGTGTTATTTCAATGAATAAGATTTTCTGCACAAAACTAAATCTCCAATATGAGACATACATGAAATTTGTTTTCAGGTGGACTACCTGCAGAGCAGCAATACAGAATTTGTTTGTACACTGCAAAAACAAGATGATATGATGCAATAACTGAATTTATTGGTGATATGACGCTGCACACATCATTTTAAATCTCTGAGATGTGTCACACTAAGATGAAAGCAAATGAAAACAATTACACTTGATGTTCATGTTTTTACCTGTAACATAGCCAACATAACAAGATAAATTACACCATGTGAGTTACAGTTTTACCACAGGTATTCAGAAATTCCTGATTTAGTTCTAGCCTAAAGATTAATTTCTGCTGGAGCACACACAGTTATTGTTTCATGCATGGTATCTATTTGCCAATGCACAAGCCCCAACAAATCCTCAAATGTAACTTTACACCCTGAGGAACGGAGAGGAAAAGAGAAAACGGGTGGTTGGGCAGGAGAGGCACAGGAGACTGGGCTCGGTGCCAAATTGTTTCTTAATAAATGTTGTTGATCTTTTTCCATTCGGATCAGTGAGATGATAACTTTACTTTAATTGTCACTGAAAGACGGAACAGAAACAATAATGGAAAATAAATCTTTTGAAACAATCCTCAAGCTGCCATATTTCGCAGTGTTCATGTGCATGTTTATATGTGTAGAAGACTCCCTGCGCTTTACCACTGTACACTATGTTGTATGTGATGTCTGCCTATCTGTGTCTTGTTTGTCCCGCTCGTCTTTCACTAGCTGTACTTCTGTCCGACCGTCTTGTCTTTCTCCCTGACAGTTTAGACCGTGCATGGCTCAGTGACAGCCCGCTCTTTGGTCGAGCTAAAAATAGCCCTCTGGTGGTTTTCCACTCTGCTGAGGGAGAGTTATGACCAACTAGAAGATTTGACACGAGGCCCAAACAGTGTGACAGACATGGTCAAAGAGAATCTGCAAAGTGTCCAAGTGTCTTTAGTGTCGAAGTCATTATTTATTTTCCCATCCGTTGAGGACTGAACCATTAAAATGTTCTTGCAGGACCCACTCCTAAAAAGCACTTGTGGCACTGACAGTGGCCTGACAGTACTCACAATTTATAACAGAGCCAAAGTAATGAAAGAAGACTTAGACCAGTGTAATCCTTCAGATTAGGAATTAGATCTTCTCAGATTACAACATATTACTTTTAATTTCTGACTTGGAGACACAGCCAACTCTCATCACACTCACTACTCAAACCTCTTTCCTTCAGAAGAGTGCTCCTCCTCAAACCACCCACCACCAATCCCCCACCCCCCAGTTTCCCATGAATCCTTACCTTTTACTTTGCAAAATCATTTGTCAAAACAAAAGGAAATGTCCCCAGACCAGATTATTTTCTGCTATATTTGGATTTATGCTGCACATTCCTCCATGCAAGATGATCTAGTATGGATACATGAAAGCTTTTTAGCTGGGACTTTTGTATTGTTTTGAACAATTACTCAAATTCCATACGATGCTCATTTAACAGGCTTCAGCAGATCGGAGCGAAACAGTAGCCAAAGGCTCTGACATGAATTGGATGTTTGCCAAGTTCCTTTTTCAAATCTTAGCCAACATACTTTTCATGTTGTCACGGGCCACAATAAAGTTGTAGGATGAGTGCTTTCTGCTTTATACTGCACTTGATTATTTAAGTTTGATTTATTGGGCACTTCACTGTTGTGTTGTAGTACACATTGTCCTTTTTCTATCCTTTCTGCTCTGCAGTTTGCTGGGTACATATCTCATGGCACATGCAGTAACTCACGCGGAGGATGCTTATTCAAAATGTCTTCTGGTGCTGTAAGTGCATACATTTTTAGCCTGTGTGTCCCTACTGAGAACTGAACCCTGACCGCCGGTGGTGATACCAACAGTGTAGGTCACATGGACATGAATAAAACAGGGGATGGAAAGATCACCAAGCATCTGTGACTACATCTACTACATCTGTTACTATTGGCAATGCATAGAAAGACTGTATATACAATAGATAAGATAATGTAGCTCAATTGTCAGACAGAGAAAATAAGATTTGTTTTTCCACAATTATGTGTTAAAAACGAGTGAGTCAGTTGACCAGTATCTGTTTATGCTTTCTGTCCGTCCTGATGGTTTATTTCCAGGAAACTAAAGTCACGCTGGCTAACAGGATGCCACAGGACAGGACAGGAGCTCTTGTTCCTTCTTGTTGTTCATCTTATATTTCAACTTATAGGCTCAGTTCTTTTTCTGATTTTGTACAAACATAATCTCAGACAAGCAGATTGTTTTGCATTCAAAATAGAATGCCTTTGTCCATGTGTCATGTTTGATGGTAAGGTCATCCTTCTTTTTTTGCCAGGATTTCTTTCCCCATATGCTCATCTCATATTTGTGTGTTTCTTTCTGTTTTCTTTCTTCTCTTGCTGTCTCATCCATCCATACTCTTCCTCCCTGGTCCTCATAGTTTATACTTTGTTAATGTTTGCTTCCCTTGCTGTACTGCATAGCAGGAAGTAGAATAGAGATGGTTTTCTAAAGATGCACTCACACTGCAGGCATCAATTGATAAGGCTTATTTGTTTGGTTTACTAAAGGCCTGTTGTTTCTGGAAAAAAAACATGGTTTAGCATAGAACCAGTTGCCACTTAAATTACTTTCATGATGAAATCTTTTACATGATTGGACTAGAAATGTTATTTTATAGATGGTTTTATTATTGCATTCATAATTCTGATTTTGTGGCCTATGTCTGTCAGGGACACTGATTTTGCTCTGGCTCTGTATGGTATGATGACTGGCTGTTGACTGTTGTTGAAAGATTTTGAAAGCTCCTTCAGCAGCTGTCTTCTCTCATATGAAGGCGGAGCAAATGTCTGCCTCCTCTGGGCTTGTCTCGGCAGGAAAACTCTATAACCTAAGCCTGATGATTAAAATGACAACGACTTGTATCTACAGATACATCACTAAGTGACAAAATCAGTTAGAGCTATCACAGTGCAAGAAGCCAAGAACTGAATGAATACCAGTCTATTTCAAGCACTGCATTTTAGTTCAGGCTGTACGACCTTTGTGCCAGTATGTTTTGTTCCGTCCTATATTTGTGTCTCAGAGTAATGACTCTGTCAACCATTACTCACCAGGGTGTTCTCAGTCTCTTTGACGAAGAAGGCCTCTCCATTCTCTCCCAGCTTCATGTGTAAGCTCACTGGCTCTCCATTAATCTCTATGTCCACCTGCACAACAGAATAAAGTACGTAAAAGACCTGAATACTTCTTCACCCACTGATTATTAAATCTTGTGTTATCCTCTCTTACTTTTTTCTTTTGCTTGTATTGCTGTTGTCAGAATACAAGTAACTACAAGCTTTCAAATTACCTGCTCACAAAACTACATTGTGCATGCAGATGATAAAGCACCCTATAATCTCACCACTTTCTCACGGGACCGCAGCACACCCATCTTGCCGAAGCGGACGTGAAAGGGGGAGCACTGCAGGGAGCCATCAGGCTGCCGCACTACGATGACATCTATACATCCAGACAGGGTTGCAGGGTTGAGTCCCCTGTACAGCTCCTTGACCTGCACAAACACCTGGCCCGCCAACTGACCCACATAGTTCATGGTCTGTAACTGGAGACAGACAGGGAAAGAAAGAGGGAGGGAGACATTTTTTATTGATTTCTTCTCTACAAAGATGTCTTTCTTCTGTCCTTAATTTTTAATAAGATTTCATTTACATTTCAGGCATTTAACGTATTGCATTGGCAGGACAAATGACCTTTAATGGACCTAATGGCTGTCAAGATCAAACTCGTGATGGATGAGATGTTGTGTAACCACCAGTCATCCTGCCACATTAAAATACATTATTGATCCACTTATTAGTCCAATTACTGCCCACACAGGCCAGCCATGCTTGCAATCTCAGACATTTGGCAGGTTGCTGCACCCGTAAACAATGACAGCTTTCACATTCTCTACCCTTGTGACATAGCTGCTATGTTTATTATTGTGCTTGGTGTGTGGGTGCATGGATGTGAAAACATTCAACAAAAATCAAAATAGAAAAACTCAGTGCCTCTCTGTAATGCAAATACACCCCATCAGGGAGGAGAGTAATCATGTGATGCTGTGCCAGTCTCTCTGATCCACAGCCTCGAATGCTCTCTGTCTAGAATGCCAAACATGGCCCGAGAGAGAAACACAAACAGGGAAATGCATTCACTGGGCCGCAAGATGGCCGGTTGTTGATTCGAGTAGCGGCAGAGAGAGAAAAGTGTTTAGAAATACAATGTCACTGTCCAGGAGAAATCAACATCATTGTTTAGTCTTGTAAATAGATAAGTTGGTATTTTGTTTTATTATTTATTACAAGTATTTAAATGTATAAAAACTAAAAGAAAGAAAGAAAGAAAGAAAAGACAGATAATAGAAGATAATGAGAAGAAAAGAGGACATGAGGAGAGGGGCTGAGAGAGGATGAAAGAGTTTAATTGTTCCCAGTTGTTGTTGTTGTAGTTGTTTGTCTATGCTTGGATTAGAGTGTCATGATGTGGTTTTATCCCTTAAAAGCCTAATCAGGGACAAGGACTGCAAATTACCTTTAAAAGTCCTAAATGCATATTAAAAAGCAATAGTAAGAATTCAATAAGAGGGAAAAAAAGAAAAAGAAAGAAACAATAAAATGGAGAACTCTGTAGAAATGACACACCAACACATTTCTCACTGCAAAAATTACAAATGCACACATGCACAAAATATGTGAGATCATTGTCTTATCTGTATAATGAACTGTCCCTCCACCTGCCGCCTGCTTGTGCTGACTCAGATACTGGCATCCTCTATCTCTGCGTGCATACACACACACACACACACACACACACGCACACACACACACACACACACATTGTTATAGCATGCCTAGAGGACAGATGGCTCAATATTTTGGCAGACCATGTAAGAACATTCTTATGACGAGGATGATTTGTTAACACCATCAGTTACTGTGAATCACAGATTGGGGCTCTTCTGCTCTAATGACAGAGCATTATTCTATTGTGCATCAGACCCACGTCAGTCACTTAAATGCCCGTTATAGCTACACAATACCATAATAACACCGTCATTAAATGGTGAATGCACTGTGTGCAGACTGATCCTCGTGGTGTCTCTGCTTAAATATCATCAGATTAAATTTGGATGTATTTATAAAAATAAACCCATGAATACAAAAACAAGCTTAAAAATAACTTTTTGAACTTTATGGGTCCGTTCATCCAAATGACAAGAAACATATTTTCTAACTTAAGCAAAAAATCTTTCTACTTTCACTTCACATTACAAACTGACCACAGTAATATCTGTGGATTCTCCACACTTTCTTTAAGACAAGACACTGTTTGTGGAATCGGACTGTTGAATGTCTGAAAATGGTTTTCAATGCTAAAAACAAAAGAAGCCATTGGCCTTCATTATGTGGGGTGGTGGAGAAATATTAGACCTACAGGCTATATCTACAAATTTGAGCAAGTAAAAGAAAAATCTGTGTGAACAGATAGGAGTTATGTTATTTTGATTCTCACTTGACCCTTTAAACTCGTATTGCTCAACACTCTGGGAGTGGGACTGTTGATAATGATTACATAATTATCTCCTTTCTCTTGCTTGTCCTTTTATTCACACCTGCACATGCGCTCATTCATGGACATGCCACAGGCCTGATATCACTGTCAACACAGACCCACGTGCAAACAGTTGGGACAATTCATACACACACTCACACACACACACAGGCTCTCTCTCACACACACACACAAGCAAAGTCTTGCCCTCTCTTCCAGGAAATCTCGGTTTAACAGCCAATCACAATTCTCCCCCATTATGTAATAACCAATCACTAGACAACTCATAGGGTCATTTGCTGCCATTCAATGTAACTGCTGTATTGTTTTGCTAAATAACAACAGGACATTAAATGGACCTTTGTCTAAATAAGAGCTGTCATTCCTGATCCAGGTTCATAGTCTGGATCATCAAACCCCACAGACACTTCTTTGTTAAAAGTTGGTCAGTATAAAAGTATGAAACTTCACTCTCACTAATGCCCAGACAGCGAGATAAGATACATAAACAGAGGCAGACAGAGAGGATGAGGGATTCAGACAGATGATGATGTGACGGATTATCCAATTAAATCAATTCAATGTGACTGGAACAGCAGTCTGACAGATTGCTGTTACAGATAAATGGCCAGAAGGACAGAGATAACTGTATTACTATATATAACTGTATTGCTATATATATATATATATATATATATATATATATATATATATATATATATATAAAACATGTTTGTTTTAATTATGTATGACCTTACTCTATAAACAGGCGACATAAATAGAAAGAAAAGGTCATTTTGTGGCTTCTGTGTCGAAGCTGAAAAACAGCTCAGACAGAATCAAACACGAGGTTGATAATTTGATCGTAGTATCATGTGTGTGGCCTGTGAGGCGACATGTAAACATCTGCACACGGGGTGAGGCTCTGCAGTCTGCACCGCAGCTCAGCCTCCATTCAAACAGCCGCACATTATAACACAACCAGCGTGAAGGCAGACGTTCAAGCACAGACAGAGCAGCCTTTATATAGAATGAATACACTGCTATAGTATTTAATATTTCGCTGACGACATGTTACTGTACAGTCCAGCAAGCCTACTTACATTATTTATTTATCTCGCTTTTCGCTCCGGGATTTTTCCGCCATCCAAATTTCCCAACAAACGTCCTCTGTAGGTTTTATTCCGTCACATGTCAGTCCTAAAGTCAGACATTGTCGGTAACGCTTTCCTTACAGCTGATCTTAGATCTTCAGCTCAAGGCTGCTTCGGTATTTAAACCACAGTTAAAATATTCCTCCCACCTCCACCGGACTGCAGATAAAGAGCGAGCCGATTGGCTGAGCCACCCCTGACGTCACACAATGTTGACTGAAATTTCCCTCTAGAAGTTTTATTTATGATAATATTATTGTGATTTCATCCCAGTTCTGCAAAGTTTTTTTTTTACTTTACCTTGTGTAAAGCTATTTATAAGGCATCCTATACATTTCTAAGTTGTTAAATGGTTTATAAATGGTTAATAAATAATTGACTGATACTTTTAAAATCACTTATAACCCCTTTTAAATAAATATTTTTGGGTTGCCTCACCAATAGACCATTTGACCTCTGACCTCTGGGAAAGGACATCTGGACCAAATTTTAATTTATTAACTCTAGGCACTTATTTATTATTTTATCAATTTTGGCTATTGATTTATTGGAAAGTGAGAAACTCTTGACTCATAACTTACTAATAACTTGGATATTGTTTAAGCTACTCAAAAGCTAGAGAGATTTTACACAACCTAGTTCTTACTAAAGACTTATAATTGATCTTTTATGCAATTTCAGTAATTAACTGCCATTTTAACAGTTGCTAATGTTATTAAAGCTGTAAACAGTGCCTTATTAGAATGTGGTACTTAATTTATTAGTTTTTTTCTCTGATGCTGTAGCTGGTTTGAGTAGGTACAATGAAAATAAAATGCTTAGGCTGAGAGTGTAGCCTAACTAAGGCCGCATGAGGTCAGATGAAATTATTTGAAATGTATTTTTTACCTTTTTTAACTGCGAGCAGAATACTACACAACAGTCACAGAAAACCCAGTCACACAAGCACAAAGTAGCAGTCTTCAGAAGACAAATATGACAATCTAAGGCCCTACAGAGTTGGCTAAATTTTAAAAAGCATATGCAGAACAGGATATATTTGGGCACGCATTTTGTTTCCTGTGAATAACTGAGAGAACAGCAACAGTAAACAGGATCTTGTTCTTATTCTAAAGAAACACAAATCTAATATGTGGCGCAAAGACAGACAAGAATAGCAGTGACATTCAGATGGCTCAAAGGCATCTGTAGTTGTGCAATGTACTGACTGTGTCTCAGTTTTCAAAATGTAAATCTATCCACCTGCACTGACACACTGAGGCAGACCAAGACATTGTTGGTGTGTTCATTATTCTTAGCACTTTTTGATCTCCAAATGTGGATTCAATGTATAGTTTACAGGTTTACAGGTTTTTAAACAAAATGTAACACATGTAAAATTAGACTTATTGAATTGTTCTGATGCAGAAACCCCTTCTGCAACTCTGCAACTGCAACATTGTACCTCATCTCTGATCAGGAAGTTACAGTTGATCTACAACAATAGCGCCAGAGTGTTTCTTGGCTGTGAATAGTAACTTCTAGGAGTCTTCAGTTGGTTGCCTGGCATAGTGATGGCGAGACTCCAGTTACTGTTCCTGGCCAAGACATGGTCTGGTACATTATTCCCCATGAAACAACAATGTTTTTACACGTCTGTTTTTATATTCATTAAAAAAAAGGGTAGTTTGCTAGCAGACAGAGCCAATGTAACTGTTTCATCTGTTTCCTAGTGAGGTGCAGTTTCTTATTTGGCCTATTGACATAAGAGTGGTATCATTTTTCTCATTAAACCCACGGATGGAAAGAAATGATTAATTTAAGTAGTACCCTTTTTGTCTTCGCCAATTTCTGGTTTTATGTGTGTTATTTGGCTAGGTGCAGTGACTTCCTAATGTCTAAGCAATAAGTTAAGTTAACTGGCTGCTGGCTTCAGCTTCAGATTGAAATAACTGATATGAAATTGGTATCGATCCTCTCATCTAACGCTTGGCAAGAAAGCTCAAACTGTTAAACTATGTATTCCTTTGAGAGGAAAATATCACATATTAAAATAACAGACATGTTTTTATTTCATTTTTTTTATTTTATTTTACTGGTAGTCCACGTAATGACACATGTAGCATTATCCGTCTCCTAAACAGTCATATGTTTATATCTATATGTGCCCTTCAGAGAAATCAAAGTAGGCTGCAGACTGACAGAGATACAGGCACTGCGACAGTAAAAGAGATATAGACATAGAAAGATAAGATCATTAAACAGGGTGCAGCATTGTATGACGGTAATAGGGGACTAATCAGATAAACCAGAGCAAAATCACTAATGGCATCAGTTTTTTTGTTTTTGTTTTGTTTTTTTCAGGCAAACTGACAAACACTTCCAGACATGTTTAGATCTGCTCAGTCTAACATGCAAACGTTGATGCAGTCAGAAAATATGTGCCCCTAATGTTTTGGGTAATTACTGAATTATAGTTATAAACATTGCTACTACACAAAGAAACACAAACATTTTATTTCCACCAGACACTGGCAGAAAATTAAAATTATACAATTTTTACTGTTTTACTGTTTTCTTAACTGTTATTATGCAGTATGGTCCTGACTTCTATAATCAGATTATAGTAAGGCTTTGTAAGGTCAAGTCTGGACACAGAGTTCTCACTTTAGAGAAACAAACACATAAGTTTCTCTCCCCACAGAGTCTTTCCTGGCTAGAGTCTCGTGGCTTTCTTGTTGCCCAATGATTCTTAGAAGCAGCCCCCCTGAATTACACATCCAACTGTTCCAGCTCCTGTTTGTTATTCAAGACCATTTTTAGACAGAGGTAATACAACACAGGCACACACAATAACTTTCTCAATATGTGAAAGATAAGTAGACTGAACGTCTTCTAAAGTAATTGGGGTTACGTCTCGTCATAGTCGTTGATGGACACATAAACACACACACTATCAGCCCCAGCCAGCAGCAGAGGCAACAAGGAAACACGTGTTGGGGTTTCCAAGAACTAAGTCATTCATCGGGGAGCAGCAAGTAGTCAACTAGGAGAGAGAGGGAGGGGAAAGGGGGGCGATCCTATAGAGACAGGAAAGTAGGCTAGAAAGAGAATTCGCAGAATGTTAAAGTTTGTGTGGAGTTGTGACAAAGAGAGAAGAACTGGTTTATTTTGCACACTGTGCAGGGTGATCTTTGGTGTACAAATGTTTTGCAGTAAAAGTAAAATCTATATTCAAAGCCCTAACAATACATTAAATAGATTAATAGAGATTTTATATGGAATTATATTGATCTCCTGTCTTTTTAAAAAATATGTATATTTTTGAAATTTTAGCTTCTTTTGGAAACAGTATAGAGAGACAGGAACAGTGGAGAGAGAGGGGAGTATCAAAGGCACCGGGGCTCGATTTGTGGACGCTGCAGGAAACCACATATGAAGGGGGAAACAACTATCCTAGCTCTGTTCAAAGGTAACAAAACCCACCTTCCAACACCTCTAAAATTAAACAAAACGTTATATCTCAGTTGTTTAATTGGCACAAAAAAATAAAGGCTAGCTCTTACCCATGTTGAGCTAAGCTAACGGGCTGACAAAAATGAAAGCAGTATCAATCTAGCAGTATCTTTTCATGAAGTTTTCGCAAGAAAGGTTTCGTAAATGTCAAATTATCCTCTTAGGACCATAATTAAAAGAATATGCAGTGTGCTGCATTAAACATTTTTGGACCCCTCATGAGATGGCTGGTCACTGAGAGTTCTAGTTTCTTCCTGGGCAGGTCTTTGAATTCAACAGGAGCATCAGGGATAAGTGTGAAGGAAGTGAAATTGTAAACATTACACAGACTTGACTTTTGTGAAATTTTCGTAATTTTATTCATAACAGCACACGTGAGGCCATGTACTTTGTTTGTTTATGTGGGTGGGTTAATATTTGCTCTCTGCATGCTTGAACTGTATGTGTTTGTGTGTGCATGTACACGTGTGTGTGTGTGTGTGTGTGTCTGTTTACACTATAAGTGTGTGTGTGTGTGTGTGTGTGCTGACTGATATGTCCTGTGTTACCTCATGTCGGACATGTGAGCGTTAGAGGAAGGAGGAATGTGGTTTGCTGCGACAAGGGTAGCCTGCTCATCCCAGGAGCTCTCTTGGAGGTCAATAATGCATTCATTTCATCACCACGGAGACGGCGGTGTTTTTGGGGGGATGGGCAGCATGAGCCAATCAGAAGGCTGTCTGAGCCACACACAACTGAACTATACAACACGCCCCCAGTGAGTCTTACCAGACATGCTCCACGGCTTTAGAAAAATCTGATTAGTGTGTTTTTCAGTGACAGACATGTCACTGCAGTCCTATTTTGACCTGAACAACAATGTCTGACATTATGCTGGAACAAATATCTGCCTTATGACGTATTAGTAAAAGAAGTGCTGCATATAATTCAGTTTTATAAACTGACCCTAAAAAATGACATTTCTTCCCAACTTCACCTATAGACAAAACCACATGCTATCAGTGTGGCCACTGGCTGACTAACTGGAGGACAAATCGTCTTATATAATGTGCAGTAGTTGTAACATTCCAAGTGTTATTAGCAACATAAAAGTGTCATCATTTTATATATACAGAGCACACTGTGTTATTTTTATCTCAATATACAACAGGCTGTAGTGAAGTTCCTGGCAAGCTGGCAAGATGACATTCAACCAGAGACTGTGAACAATACAGGTACATGTAAAACATGTTATATGTATATAAAATGTTATATGTTTTAGGTATACTTTGAAAACATGTTTTACGTGTTTTGCAACACTATCTTTACCTGAAACAGTCTTTAAACATATGAGACTATAAATGATCTAAAACTCTGAATACTACTTTAACATACAGACCAACAAATCTTGACAAAGAGCAACAGTAACCAGACAGACAAAATAATGGTAACAGATAACTTCAGTTAAAGATTAACTACAGTTAGATAAAATCTAAAGTAGGCGGGGGAACTGGTGTTGCCTGAGCCCACAGAGCCACTCACAGGCCCCTTAATGCTGGGACTATTATGTAACAGCGTCGCTAACTGTGGTGTAAGATGCCTTTATAAGTACTTTTGTGGGCTTGAGGTCATGCATGGAGATATGAGTTGTTGATACAGCACATGGTGATCCTGCACACCAACAGAGATGAAAGCTCACATGCTCTGCGCACTGAACAAGCATAGAGTACATACACACTGAGAACTGGCTGTGAAGTTGAACAACAGGAACAACAGAAGGACACAAACAAACAGAAATATGCTCACATGTCTCTATCTCACAAATACAAACACACACAAACACAGAAAGTGTCATTTGAGCACAGTGTTTTTAAGGACACTGAAGTTTTCTAGGAAAGCAACAGAAGACTGTCTGACTGGTAAGATGATCCCTCCTCACATCCATCGCTCTTCATGTCAAAGTTTTACGATTGCAGATTCTTATTCTTAGTAAGAAGTTGGCGTACTCTCCTCTATGAAGACAATTATGCCCTTCCCCTTAGAGATGTGTCCACCTTTCTATAAAAGTCTCTGAAAACTAGCTCAGTATTTTTCATCATACCCTCTTGTCTTAGATGGATACTCCAGATATTTCCCTGCTGCTGCTGGTTGTTGTTGTGTAGTGCAGGTATTTTAGTAGCTTTTTTATGTATTTAATGCAAACAGTCCTGCCACAGATAAAGTAATGGTGCTTGGAGACTTTTTTATTATCAGTAATATGATAAGAATAACATAATATAATAAAGAGAATAAAAATTAAAAAGGACAACATAATTTATTTCAAATTATCATGTACCATCCTAAAGAGATTACCCAGAAAAGAAATTTACCAAATTAACACATTTTAACATTTAATTTGATTTTACTGATTAAAGCAATTACTGGTATTGATTTGAATGAAAAGTACAATATAATGCTCAGCACATTTTTTTATATGTCCATGCTTTCTCTTTACCCATATTACTCTCCATACCTTAACTGTATGATTTTAGTTTTATTACCCAGGAGGACCAGCTGTCATCGGGGCTGTCATCCTGACTGTAGCTGCCGAAGACTTGCTCTTCCATGTGGGTCATAACTCCATGTCGTGTGATTCACAATCCTGAGCTGCTGTACAGACTCTTCAGTGAAATATGTTGTGGAGGGTCTCAGAACACGGCAAAATATCTGAAGGAGTGGTCCAAAGCATAAATCTAATGAAAAAAATTAAAAATTTGTGTTGCTTGTTGACTCTTTCCAGGTCTTTTTTTTTTTTTTTTCATAAAATCCAATTTAACTTCGTTAAACCAAGTTAGTCAATACGTCTTGACAGATGCAGAGTGCTGCATCAAACATAGGTGCTGTTTGAGTGCTCTTCAAGATGGTACACAAGCTCTTCTAGATGGGTCTTGATGAGTTCCTTGACTCTTAAATATGTGGGACTGTTCGAGTTAGTAGCTGTGGCTTGTGTAACATGCAGTGAGCATTTTAGACTAAATTTATCAACAAGTGTGTTCTGGGAATGGACTACTTGGAGGAAATCTGAGAGGGTCCAGAGATGCTGGACTCTACTTCTTGTCTGACGTCACTGTCTCCACAAACACACACAGTGTGTCCAGCAAACATACATACATCAGGGATTTGTACCAATTGATGACATATGACAGCAACATTATAACATTACAATTTACACATGAATTGAGTTTTTCTGTTGGCATTCAAAGCATCATAAACTATGTATAGTATTCAAAAAATATAAACTATGTATATCCTATCTGTTTGTGTTTTTATTGTGTGTGAAGGAGTTATATTGCCTGAGTAAACAAAAAAAAAGACATCAGTGAGCTCCATGTGAGGACAGAGGGAGCATCTGAGGGCAGGCTGTCATTGAAGGGTTAAGTTTGCCATTTGATTCTCTCTGCCAGTGATACTTAAGCTAGCAGCCATTTGGACTTTAGCAGCTCTATTTGCTGTCTCAAATATCTCCCAAACACTGGTACAAGTGCTACAGGACACACCTCTGCCTGATGGGGACATTTTCCTTTTTGTGCACATAAATCTGTTGTAGCCAGGCTGCCTTTGTTTAGTGTAGATTGAAGTAATTCTGGCAATCTAGGGAACATGAAAATGTGTTTTACATAATCCGCACAAGACTACATAGACTATAGTTTGCAGTTTTAGTTAGATTAGTACAAGCTATTTTAGTAAGATTGGTCACAACAGCTATGGAGCACACACTAATGTTCAGTTCAATTTTGCGTTTGAAAGACATGAGGACTTAATAACACACGAACAAAAGAAACTTAAAATGTCTGTACATTTATACAATTAAAGGCATACAAAAGTGTACATTGTCAAATGCAGCCAACACACAGTGGATTTGTGTTTCTTCAATAGTTACAAATAAAATCCTCATACAGTGTGCAGAGCATAAAGCATAGCAAATATTCTACATACAAACAGAATAGTTGTACAAACAGTTAATAAGTACTTTTTTACAAACTGACATGACAAAATATATTCAAAATATTTCATATGTAAAAACAAACATGCAAAACAAACCTCTTCCTCTAGAATCTATAAAAATGTTTGTTGCCAAACATCGGCTACCATTGCACACAAATGATTGTGTCTATCCTTTTTTTTAAAGCTTCCCATTTTGTGTGCACCTGCAAGGAAGTGTGCAGAACACTGTGATATTGCAATAAAAGCATGCAAAACCTATAAAGAAATACAAAAGCAGCACCTGCAATTACTGAGTCTACTTTCACCTTCAAATATACTATAAATCAAGATTGTATTCATCTATCAACAGGAGTTTTTACAAGATGAATCATTAAACCTTTTGTCGCCACACTACAATGAGTATTTTTTGTTAGGTAAAAAAGTTGAAGTGGATTTAAAAAATATCATAAAAGTGGTTTGTGGAGTGATACCACACTAAATGTAAACAATACCATTTAGAATAATCCTCATTTAAGTTTCTTGAACAATCTTTTCCTAATTTACAGGACTCAGTAAAGGCCACATAAAATATATATTTTGCAAAATGATTTCCTTTTGTCTTTGGCCCTAACACATTAATATTTTCAAAGATCACAACCTTAAACAGACGAATGTGTCTGTCTTTATATTGGGAGATGAGACCTACGTCCAAATCTATTTAAGTGTGTGTGTGTGTGTGTTTGTGCAGTGATAGGTCATGATGATGTTTCATATTCCCTCCAGAAGTGGGCCTCACAGATATGGGTAATATGCATAGTCTACTGTTGTTTGCGTATCTTGCATTGCCCATTCATAATCTATGTGAGTGTGTAAAAAACACATTCCTCTCACATTAAAGTGATTTCAATCCCAACTGTGACTCTTTGTAGCTCACTGTATACATGCTTTTCAGTCATATGTGTTTTCCAGTCAGGAAGAAGAGCGGTCGGTCTTCCTTGGCGTTGGCAGTCTGGAATTCGTCGCTGAGCCTGAACCTCCACTCCTCCTCGAGCTCCAGCCTGCCCACCGTCTGCCTCAAGGAGCTACGATCTGCACTGATGACACACAGAGTCGCACCTACAGGGAGGCAGACAGGAGGGAGAGGGATAGAGACTTGACTATGACATGGAAATCAAAACGTTGCAGGTGTACCACATGCAACAAAGGTTGCACCATTGCAGTTATTTAGTATGCTTCTTCTTCCCATGGTAATGTTTGTTTTGTTATGAATATTAACAATGAGATCTAACATGTCATGTGTAAGTTGTTCCATACACTACTGTCACTCGAAAATACAGTACATAATTGCATACGTTCCACCTGTAACACAGACATCAGTACATTTTTTCATTTTCTGTATTTGGTCTGCCTTTGTACCTTTGAGGAAAGAGAACTTCTTGAGGAACCCCGGAGTCACAAAGGAGTCAGCGAAACAGAGAAGAAGGCCACTGAACAGCAGCCCTGTGGTGCTAATGTTGACAGAGTGAGGTCTGGAACTCACAAAACACACCGTCACCTGCAGGAGGCAAGAAGAGTGTGACTTTTATATACTGTATGTTAGAACTTATGGATATATTAACACATACAGTATTTCTGTTCAGAAGACAATAATTTACCACAAACAAAGACGGTGTGATTCTGTGTCCATGTGTGTGCGCATATGTGTGCTTGTATACCTCAGGTCCTAGGTTGAGATAACAATCCACAGAGAGTACAGGGTGTGCGTAGTTCTTGGTGCTGAGTGGAAACAGCTTCTGGCTGGTGTGTTGGAGGTATTTTTCCAGGAGGAGTTGAGCTGGTGTAGCCAAGAAAAGGTGCTTGCTGTCTGGGGCACAGACGTACTGTGAGGGCCCCACTGAGGTAGGAACATCTGTCATCTGGACAAATTTCAAACTTTTATTTAGTAACTCTTGTTATCATAAACCTTTATAACTAAAATATCTTTCATTAACTGTTACACACAGACATTACTCATAATTATATTGTTTAATAGAAATTAAAAACAACTATCAACACAAAATCCAAAAATACTATTATGTGCTTTCCGTACCATACCATACCATCTCTCCGGATTAGTGACGGTTCAATTTATTTTTTTAACTGAGATCTGTTTTAAGTGAAATTGAGATGGCTGTTATCATGTTCTGTGAGTAATATGTTGTGTCATTAGCATCTACCTTGGTCTTGATGATAAATGTCCTGTAACCTCCTATGGCGATCTGCTTCTTCATGACACTGAAGCTGTTAAACCTGCAGACAAGCAGTCCGGCACTGTGTAGCCTCAGGGTGAAGTCCACATCGTGACAGGTGAAGCGGTTCTGGTCGTACTGGACGTTCTGACTCCGGTCGACATTGAGGAGGAGGAAGTCATGAAGGTGACCTCTAGAGAAGGGCTCCCTTTGTTTATTACCTGGAGGCAACAGAATAAATTCCAACTTCAAATTTATTTCCTTGATACTTAAATCCATGGTATTACAAAAAGAATTTACATTTACCCTCAAATATATGCCTATGAAAAAACAAAAACAAACAAACAAAAAAAACAAACAGATTCTGTCAGCCTAAGCTTTAGATTCTGTTATCTGAGGCTTCTGCGCACTGGCTAATGGGGGACTGTTTATAGATATGAGATATAACTTGAAAAAAATCTGAAGTCTTTGAGGTAAACAAGTAAATGGTGATGTTATGCAGACATAACAATCTATATCTGCAGGTGAGATCTGAGGCATCCATAACAAGAAGAATTTGCCCAGAATGTTTCAAGGCAACTTTATGAACAGGTACAGTCATTAGTGTGTGTGTATGTGTGTATAATATTACACTCTATGGTCATAGTTATAGTTATAGAGGTTATAGTTGTTATGTTATATAATGTTGCTGATATTGTCTCCTGTCAAAGGAAAATATATTTTTTGTTCATTTGTATAGTATTTATAAAGGCTTCTGACACCATGATCCTCTGACCTGTGAGTCCACGGCTGCTCCACTTCCTAATGCCACAGAGTCCATAGTGAGCCAGGTCTGGACAGGCCTCCATGTGCTGTAAGACCTGCTTCAGTGACACAGCATGCTCCACTGGACCACTAACAACAGCAAAAACAAACAGTAGCATTAAGTGGTATGTTAAAACCAGCTCATAAAATGAATAAACACATTCTTACTTCTACTACAAGTAACAGTTAATATGTCCCACACATTCATAGAAATAATAGTGTCTGTACGTACTTGCGGGCGTCCAGGTCTACTGCGTTCCACATAACACAGGAGTCATCAGCCAGGATGATGAAGGGCCAGACGTCACTTGCCGGGCCCCCTCCCTCCAAACGGCGACTGCGCTCCAGCTCCAAGTTATGATACGAAAGCTCTTTAATCAGGAAGTGAGCAGCACCTGCAAGACAATGGGAATTGTTTATTAAGGTTAATTTTGATATTAACATTTTACTACTACATGTGTAAGTGTAACTGCTAGGAAGGAATCCTTTCATACCTATTCCAGCTCCATTGAAGACAGTGGGCAGTACCAGCATGATGTGGTTGGGCCAGTACTTCTTATACACAGCCATCTCATACTCTTTGACCACCAGAATATGCAGATGTGAGGCTCCATCCATAGCATGGTACAGGTTAAACAGACCATGTTCATGTCGGCCAGTGGTTGGAGTGAAGATTGGACTCTTGATACAATCTGGGCTCTAGGGAAGTGGAAAAAAAAAAACAAAAAACAGTGCTTTACTAATTTTTACTAAAAAAAAACAAAAACTTTGAACAGAAATCTTCTGTGCAAATAAATATATTTTTTATGAATATAAAGAGGAACCACTGGGCTACCGTAACCCTTTTTTCCCCATTAGGACAATTTGAGCCAGTCTGTAGCACCACCCAGTGGAGCTTGAGGGTGTTGCACTGTGGTTGACCCTAAAAATCACCACAATTCAATGGTAATGTGTTATGGTATGTCTATACTCAGGAGGGATTAACTGAACCACTGACTCTGATAATGTTTCTAAACACTTTTGCAATAATAAGAAGGCTTAATGGGTAATGCACATCCGATTTTTGTTTTATTCACCTCATTTCTATACCTGCTCTCTATATTGTGTAAACTATTTATATCCTCACTAATGGTTGTTGTCCACCAGAACTGCTTGTTGGCTAGTTGAGTTGTTTTGTAACTCTCTCCCTCACACCTCTGAGATGTCAGAAATGGATGTGTTTGACCATTTCTACAACTTTCTAAAACCGGCATTCACAGTGGGACATTCACACCCACTTCAGGCAGCTTTTAGCCAGCTGTGTGAAGATGAGAAAGTAAGCTGGGGTTGGAAGTTCTTTCTCCAGCTCTGTTTTTTTATTACCCAACTATTTCTGTCACTTTCATGTATACAAACCCATGCAACAGCCAGTTGCAAATTTGATTTTCACACTGTCTTCGGGTGCTCTGAACAGCCAGTTCTTTCCTGATGCTTTATTATTTTTCATTGTGTACATCAGCGTCTGGCAAAAAGAAATGCTACTATTTGAGCTTGCTATGTCTTTTTTTGTTAAATAATGGTAGGATGAGTCGGACTGGGCAGCATTAATCGATGAAACACCAGATTTAGTGTGAATAAATTGCAACCAAAGCCTGTGCCCTGCCCTTGGTCAACGAGACAGTAATCCTGACCTCACACCCTACAAGCTGCAGAATAAATAAATATATATATATATATATATATATATATATATATATATATATATATATATATATATATATATATATATATATACACACACACACACACACACACACACACACACATAAAACAAACAAACAAACAAACAAAAAAAAACTATTCGGTACAGTCAGACCCTCAGAAATGCTTCTTACACAATTAAACTTACCCAATCAGAGGTGAGAGGCAGCCGCATGCTCTCCAGCTGGCCTCCTGGTTGGCTGAAGCTAAAGTAGTGCTCTTTAGACTTCGGGATGATGAAGTAGAGCTGGATCTCTTCCCCAAGCAGTAGATGGGTGAATGTGAAGGCATGCAGTGTTGACTCATACATCTGAAAAAAAGATTAGAGAGTACATTCAACATCTCTTCTAACATTTACATTTAGAAAACTTTTACAAACATTTACATTTACAAAAACTAACAAGTATGAGTGTGTGTTTGTTGTGCTCTGCTTACTTGGTATCTGGGGTTGAAGCCCAAGTACTGATGACACTGTTCGCAGTGGTGGTAGGTATTGTAGGCCGCATATTTAGACAGCTTGATCCTAGAAGTCCGTCTGCGTAGGTAAACATCCTCCTGACGCACAGGGTTTCCTTGAAAGGACAACAGAGGCAAAGACAGATTAGGACAGTAGCACAAGATAAAGGTGACTTCTGGGAAATGTCTGGATTTTTTGTTTACAAGTAAGAAACATTTTGAGAAGATAAATGTTCTGTGAATACAGTTGTGGTTGTGTGTTAATATATTGATTTGCTCTGACTGTGCCTACCCTCAGTACTGGGTTTATATCCAGGGCTATAGACAGAGCTGATGTCATCATATTTGGGGTCATGGATGGTGTAGTCAAAGGGCATTGCCTTTATGATGTCTGGGTTTGGCCAGGAAGCATTGGGTGGGTGGTATTGCACCCCCTCCGCCTGGGCACCTAAATACACAACACAAATACAAGTATATGCATTACACATGAGTTTACAGCACAGTGTAATGATGCAATAATAGAAATACACTGAAAAAAAGAAACGGGTTGGGGAAACAAACAGACAGAAAATGCATGGGAGTAAGCTGTTTAGAAGCCTAGACTCCATAATTAAGATGTTATGTGAGAAATGGCAGCTACTGATACTGACTGTAGTTGATGTCTTCTTCATCATAGATATCCACCTCCATCAGCCTGATCAGCATCCGAGACAGAATACCCAGGAAGTGGAGATAAGCTCCTGTCTTACCCACCTGACCGCGGACAGAACACAGAGAAATTACCAGACAGCTTGAGCTTAGGTCTGATAAAAAAAAAAAAAGACAGAAAGTACCTGTGGTGGTCCACTGAGCAGCAGCCTGCGAGGGTGGAAGTTGTCACTTCGTCCTTCGGTGCGATTGCTGCTGTCCATGTGGTAGGAGCGGGGAACTGTCCACTGACGATAGTACAGTGACTGTTCTGTGCATGTCATCATCTTACTCAGCAAAGGCCTACACATGAAAGACATACTGCAGTTCATAATTACATTTCTACTTGTAAGACTTTCAGCTTCCAGACTTTCCAGGACACATAGTGTGAACCACATTATAGAATAACACTACATATGTCCATTGTGGTTATAATGAAATAATTGAGTGCTTTAATGAAAAGTCTGATTCCTACGATACTATATATATAATGAATCCTATTAACTTTCAATTCTAAACATTAGTAACATGTGACTACTAAACTAAGATTTAAACACAACAACCCTTTGGTGGTTTGCCTGAATTCAAGGAAATCGGATACAAGGTTTTCAAGGATTTGTCACATTGTTGGACTACTTGTTTGCTTTAAAAGTGGAGGGGACGTTTTGTGAGAAAATGACCAAAAAAAAAAAAAGAAAAAAAGAAAATGAAGGTTGAATCTATCTATTGGCATTATATTTTACTGTACATGTCCAAATAATGCTGACTTTGCATACTACTGCCAGTCCACTGAAGTATTAAATAGTGTGAGCATTGTGTTGTATGCGTCTGTTTTACCTGAAGCTGCTTGCCCACGCAACAGACATGTGTGGCAGGAATGAAGTACATCTTGGAAGCCCACTGCTGTCACTGGCTGTGATAATATCGTAGAGCGCATGAGGGAGGAGCACAGAAGGCGGGCGACTCACTCCCCTTGCCCAGGAGCAGCTCAGGTGAGGGGACGAGGCTCTTGGGGACAAGGAGCCAGAGGAGGTGGATTTGGAGTGTTGGCGGCGAGACTGGGCAGTGGGAAGTGGTTGAGATTGAGGTTGGGAATTGATTTGAGATAATGGCTGATTTGGGCTCTGAATCTGGGGTTGTGGCTGCAGCTGGGAGATTGGTTGAGCCTGGGAATAACTCTGAACTTGAGGTTGGGTTTGGTGGTGTATTGTAGGTTGAGAATATGGAAAAGATTGAGATGGGGGCTGGGGTTGATATTGAGTCTGTGAGTGTGAGGGAGATTGTATAGTGTCCATGGTCCCTTTCTGAACATTTGGAGAGGTTGTGCTTTGAGCAGGGAAGGGATCTAAAGCTCCACTATCTGGGCATGACTGGAGCAGCTGGCTGGATGACAGAGGGGAGTCCCCTGGAAATGAACGGAGGAAAAGAAGAGTAATAAGAAAATATAAATTAACCACCAAACAGTTGAAATATTCCTACAAATTTCACACATTTTAAAATCCTTGATGTGCATCTCATCTCACCGTTCTCCTGTCCCTCCTCCTCCTCATTGTCAGTACTGCTGAGTTTCTCTGCATCACTTTCCAGCAGGTCACTTCCTGGTCCAGGATTGTGTGGGGGTCGTGACTCTGCCCTCACTAGATAAGCAGCTAGTCCTAGCTCTTGTTCAAGTGTGGTGCGCTGAAGGTATGAGCAGCTAATCACTCTAAGATCACAGTACTTCAATGACCTGTGGGCAGAAGTAATTCACTATTTAAACTCTTATTATATTTATTTTATTTTGTAGCTATCATGCAAGATACTATGGTGTTACACTACTTCATTTATAGTCATGGAGACTTAAGATCACTCTTGCTGTTGCCAAACAATAAATCAATTTTCTGTCATACAAAGTTAACACATGGTAATACAACTACAATACACGGAGGACTGGGAGCAAAGGGTCAAGGTTTTAGGTCAGAAGTCACAGAGTTAGGATCTGAACTCAGTGTGTGTACCTGGGCAGTGATTCTCCCAGTGGCTCAGATCCTGAGAGGATCAGGATGCAGGGAAGGGCCTCCAACTCCAGATAGGTCCGAGGAACCCAGTCAGCATCTTGGATCTTCAGCCATGTCTGCAGGACATGAACACATGTATTTAGTATCAAACAATTTTCACAGTCAGTCAGTGTCTTTATATTTTTCTACTTGTGATCTATTCAATAAAAGACATATATCCACCTTGATCTGATCAGTGAAGCTTTGTCCAATATTCAAAGCCTGGTTTGGATTCCCCAGTATGATTTCAAAACTCTCCTCCAGACCCAGCTGCCTCCTAACCCTGGACAGCCGTCGGTGTGCCCATGCTGCCAGAGCCAAGGAGGGGATCCGCAGCAGGACCATGTGACCGTGGTGGGCGGGACATTGCCGGGCAGCAGTAAGGAGTGATTGTACAATCTCCAGGGTCTCCACAGAGGTGTGTTTGTGGAGACTGTGAGACCCGCTGATTCTGCCGGACGCAGCCATCAGAGCTACACAGTAATGTTGGATCAAAACTGTAGTCCGGATCACAGCACTGTGCAGCTTAGGGAACCTGAGAGAAAGAGATCGAAAGGTTCTTCTTGCTGTTTTTCTTGTGTCTGTCTATAGTTCATTCAAACTTGTTTGTGAAGTGAAGGGTGTTTGTGTAGATCAAGCATGTGTGCGTTTGTGCTACCTTTCTTCCAGGGCACATGCCATGCTTTCAAAGGAGGAATCATAACGCATCAGAGGCAAGCTGCTTCCTGAACGGGTCGACTCTAAAAGCTCTGACACACCAAAGTACCGCGTTCTCTCATGATACAGGTCCACATCCTATACACACAAATACACAATGTTATGGTTACACACATTTAGGTATAAAGTCCTGATCACTCATTTGTGTAATTATCCATATATGTGACACTTATGTATGCTAAATAGTGTGTATCACACTTAGACTTCTGTCTTACATTACTGAATGCGGAAGGCCAGTGGATCTCGTTGTAGGGGCTGATGCGGGTACACTGTGTCTGCAGGGCGAAGGGGAAGGAAGTGACGTGGAGAATTAGGATGTTTGGAGCATCTCTGACTTGGCGGGAGTTTAAGAGCTGGTCCACGAGACCCAAACCACTGTCTGAGCTACTACATGTTGCACTGAATAAGAGAAAGAGACACCGTTACCGGGCTGTTGCACTGATAGAACAATAACAAGCAAACACATTGATTATTATTTATCTATTATTGTTTTTCTCTCTCACACACACCTGTTGATGTCCCAGTGTGCGTGGTCATGGACCAGGATGTAGAGGGTGTACGAGCTGCTGTGTGCTTCCTGGATGAGGCTGTCAATTCGTGCCTGAGCGCTCTGATCCATCTTGACCACATAACGCTCAGCCTCCCGTTGAGATACACACTCCTGGTCTAAACCCCCAAGTTCCTGAAGGACACCTGAGATTTACAAAGAGAAAGAGGATGGTACAGGTCAACATAAAAACACATCATTTTATAGACACACCCATAAAACAAGATAATGTTGACAAAGAAAGAGACATGTAACTAACCAGAGCTCCAGAGGTGGAGAACAGTCTGCTGAAATGTGACTTCAGAGGGCGGGACCAGGATGAGGAAGCTGACCCTGTCGAAGGAGCCAAGGTCCAGGTTCTGTGTGCTGGAGTCTGCTATGGCACAAACATGGGATAGCAGCTTTCTGGCCACTGCCAGCTGGATGGGCCGAACCTCACGCCACTGTACAGAATATTCTGCACACATACAAACAAAGATTCATATCATTGCACTCAAAGATTTCTTTTAAAATATAATGATCGTCCTTGTCTCTACTGTGCACATGTGCTGGCAAAAGGAAGTAAGAAAATGAAATTTAATCTCTGATTATTTTTGTATGTTCTATAGTAAATCACTTGGATCCCAGAGATGAGTTACATCAGCAAGCAGACAAAAGGCACATTTAAACTTCAACCTAACCAAACACTATTTCTATTTTTCACACTGTGGTGAGGCAAGGAAATGCATTTCATATACAGTGAACACTTCAGCCTCTTTCTCACCTGAACAGGTGTCTTTGGGACTTGACGCTCTTTCTTTGGGGCTGGTAGACTCTTTTGAACACTGTGTTTGTGAATCCTTTGGACTTTGTGTGGTTTTAACACTTCTCTCTTCAGATGATTCCTGACTACTGGATAAGGGTGATGACTCATTGCTATCCACAGTGGCACTATTCAGCAGGGAATCCAAATCACCATCTAAGGAAAAGAAACGCACACATTAATATGCCTGTACTGCACACACAAATGTGCATGCACAAAAAAGCAGGCAGACAGTTGGGCACACCTTGTCCAAGGGAATTGCAGTAGTGGATGAGTTCCTGGGCAACACCGGTGGAGAGTTGGTGGTTGATTTCTTTCAGACCCTCTTTGGGAGAGAACATACTCTCTGCCAAGGCACGACACTGGTGTTTACCTGCAACATGCACACAAATATACCCTGGATTAAAATGCTGCTTTATTCTTTTTGGTCGAAAAATATTCAAACCAGTTTGACGTGACTTAGCCGCCGCACAACACATTCCTGCAAATGTTTCACAATACATGCCTGGAAAAGTTTCTGTCAACTGAAAATTAGTTTGTATTAAGAGCATAATGCAGTAACTTTAACAGGGCAAACATAAGTGTGTCAAAACAAGACTTTGTACTTCTGTTACGATACTGACTGTACTAGCTGGCTAGCTACATCACTAGCAAAGAAAAGGGGAAATGATTGGATCATTGTTTATTAACTTTTCAGCAATGTATTCCACAAATTAGTTAGCAATTTACAACGAAAACACTGCTAACTCTGCACCATTGTCTGTGATACATACTCTGTGACTATATGTGCTGCAGACAGGGCTGGGAGTGTTGTAGTGACCAAAATCAGTTCCAATCTTAGGGCAACTTTACAACATTCACCTGCACATAAAAACATCTAAAAACACAATTCCCACCTGTGACTACCACACATGACTGTGTTTCCTGTCCCGGTGCAGTGACAATAATGACCACGTAGTTTGTGTTTCCGAGCCGTCCTTCCATTAGCCTGCTGAACGTTTGCTGGATGCCTTGAGCCAAAGATCCGATCTGCTCCCCCAACACCACCACGCCTTCTCCACAGGATGATGCAGCTAGCTGGGCGAGCCAGGGGAGCTGGCTGGGGGTCAGGGGTTGCTGGCTCTGGGGAGGTAAGGAGAGATGCTGTGGGAGGCCAGGCAGGGTGGATGGGGTCTGGTGACAGAGTAGAAAAGGATAAGTAATTTGTTCATTTATCTTGTTTTATTCTGTCTTGTCATCAGAATTTGTTTCTTGTTTGTTTATTAAACTAGATGTGAAGGGAAACGGAGTAACACTTCCTCAGGTGCTGAAAGCTGAAATGTGAATTTGCACAGACTTACATAAATACTCAACGTAGCATGTGTTTGCTTATTTGAATTCTTAATTTTCTGTCTTTATTTTTTTCTTAAAGTTGGCAAAGGGACACTTATAAGATGCCCTGTTTCACCTCTATGCCATAGTGCCTCCCTTGGCTGGCGGGTGTTTGAGGCTGCTGGTACTGTCTGATCTCACTGAGGTGGGACTCCCTCCATGACCTCATGAATATCTGCTCCAAGTCCTCTATCAGGGGCACCTGGTCAGGGCCTTGGATTAATATGGGTGAGAGAAAGAGAAAACAGTAAGTGAGGTGAAGAAGAATACATAATGGAATAGCTTAGTTGAACTTAATTCATTAACTGTTAACCAGTCTACCATCTACTGGCCATTATAAGGCACAGCAATGATATCATGAAAGATCAATCACTTGACTCCACTCTGCAGTCTTACTAAACTGCGTATGATAACAGCCTTTATTGGAAGCAGGTTTATACAGTACTCACCTAGCTGAACAAGGTAGTATACTGTGAGTAGAATCTGCATCTCAGTTGACAGTGGCTGAATGGGTGATGGTCCATAGTGCTGGTAGACTCTGGGGAGTGTCTGGGAGCTCAGGTAACAACTCTGCAGCAGAGAACTGACGAGCACTTCACTGACATTGCCATTCAGCTGAGGGAGTGGGCCGTGACCTATGTCAACGAGAGATGAACGCAGTGAGGTGGCTGAGAATAACTTGGATTTGGGTCTGTAGCACAGGTGGTAGATTTAGCTATTAACCATAGGGTTTTCATTCAGCCGATTCCCTTCTCATCCTTTCCACATGGTGAAGTATCAGTAGGTTATATACTTTGCCACAAATTGCTCCCATTGTATGTGGATGGTAAGTTTCTGGGCAATAGAATCTGTCAAATGATTGTAATGAAAAGTAGGTCTTGCAAAGAAAAAAAACGTATTCTATAATAAGAAAAGGATGTAGGTATTTCATCATGACCTATGTTAGGTTTTATTTTGCCGTTCACAGTATTGTGTTTCAGTTACTATATGAACGTCTTAAACTGCAATAAACTCAAATGGATACCAGTCAAGCGGCGGGAAAATGCAGCTACTCCCAAGGCAGAGGGGGTTCATAGTAGGGATAGGTATATGTGATGGAAGGTACAAAGAGCAGCTCAAGTGTCAGAAAAAAAAGGAAATTATAGCATGTGTGGTTAGTGAGGTGAAGGCCACATAGGTGATGAATAAGAAGAGAACAGAATGAAAATAAAAGGTACATACAGCAGATGTGGGAACTGGTTGAGGGTATAGAAGATGGAGAGGGGAGGTGGAGTTGACAGGTGATACAAACGGGTGAAAAGGGTGGAGAGGAGGGGATGAGGGGAGGGCAAAAGGGCTGAGAAACAGCCTCGGGTGTTGGCTGACCTCTAACCTGTGGGAAGAGGCGAGCTAAAATGGCCATCTGTTGGGTGGCTACTGCAAAGTTCACCTGTTCACCTGCTTGAGAAAGTCTAGTAGTGACAGCTGGGTGGAAAATGATACTAGTCAATAATGATTTTGACTGATTGGTAAACTCTGTCACTGGTACCAATAATCTAATCTGTATCTACAACTGCATGTGGTGTAGGTGTGTGTGGCTGCTGAAGAAAAACAAAGTGCACTCTATCATCATAAATCACTAATAGAAATGATCTGACCTTTAAAGATGACCGGCTGCAGTCTGCAGGTGTGTAGCAGCTGATCAGGGATTGTTACAGACAGGCCTGGGGGAGAAAGTGGGGTTAAGGACCCCTGGGATGAATTCAGCGGGGCTGCAGTCTCTGGAGAAAGCACAAAAATACATTAACATATACACAAAGACACAGAAACACTTCAAGGAACAAAAAACAGTCTTATTTACACATATAGCAACGAAAACATATCTCAAATCACACCATTTCACATGTTTCTAACTTTATCTTGTCTGTCTATATACATCTCTTCTCTTTCTTACCTGATCTGGCTCCATTTGTGATGACAGAGGGCACTGATGATGTTGATAAGGCTGACGAAGAGGGTGGTGTCTTCACAGTGGTGTCTGACAGACTGTTGGCAGACGACTCAGGTGACCAACCCTTGTGCCTCTTTTTTGGAGGTCCAGCATTTGCATGTGGCCCTGCAGTATAAAAAAGAAAATTCATATAACATTGCATAGCAAGTTTGTAGTTTACTTGTTTACACTTTTAATGTGTACATAAATATTTTATTCTATTCATATTTTACAAATTTCCCCCAGAAAAAGGCCATTGCTCATGCTCGTAAGTTGCTGCTAAGTTTGTCATTTGTTGAGTTTATTTATTTATTTTCATTTTTCAGTGTCACACTCAATGTGATTCAGTAATGATTTCCTAGCCGAAGAGTCAGTTTTCTCAAATTCAAATAACCCCAAAATCAACTGAACATACACTAAATAATGCTTCAGGATGGACCACTGTTGATACAGTAATATAAAACAGTTGTATTTTAGGCATACATTAACCTGTCTCTTCCTCTTCCTCTCTGTTGAAATGCAGTAATAGGGAGACACATAAAAGGTCCACTTGTTAAAAGGGCCATGAAAAAAAAACAACATTGACAGGAAGGAAGCTTTTCATTCAGCGAGAAAGCAGGAAAAAAGATGAGACAGAGCGGGAATTTTACAACCCTGGTTAATAGAGGTGACAGACAGAGGGAGAGGGAGGGAGAGAGACAGAAAGACAAAGGACAACCCCCAACACACAATGCAGCTGGCTGGCTCCTGTATAGCAGGGGTGTTATAAGACACACACACTGTTATGGCTGCCAGTGGTAGGAGCTCTCCCTTTCAGAGGTGTGAAGAAACCCAGGGAAAGGGCTTAATGACAACAGACACAAACTGACCACGTTTACATGCACACAAGGAGCCAGATAAAAGTGAGAAACTAGGTTAAATAAGAAATAAGCATTTACATTTATTCTACACTTTAGATGAGCAGCAGTACATTACATGTTACTCAAGTCAATAAAAAGTGATAAAAAGTTATTCTGATTCTAATAACTTTAAACCCTTAGTTTGCATGCAGTTAGTTGGTCAGTTATCTGTTTACTTTACCATATTACTATTACCAATTACCATTAATTTACAAACACATTAGTTTTGGTATATGTCACAAGAATTTAAGTTAAGAGTGATTAAGAATTATTTTGTGATATTTAAAATGATCTCATTCACAGTTTTTAATTTTATGAAATAGATCTTATATCCTTGTGTACAAGAGTGATAATGGAATATTAAAAACAGTGTAGTATTGAGAAGAAGGTACAAGATGTCTCACTAACTTACAGTAATATTTCCAGGGTAATTTTAAGGGAAAAAACTTCCAGTGTGTAAAACTGCCAGGCCTTTTGTTCGAGGGAGTTTCTCATTTAAACGACATTTCAATCAGAATGCTCCACAAAGCCAGGAATAATATGACTGCATATGCACACAAATTCACTGAACCATTCCTCATCTCACTCACTCTTCAGACAAAGAGGATTTATGTTTTGGGTGTACTTTTGTATGATAGTGAAAGAAACATGAGGGCTAGCAAATCTGTTTCTACTTAACTTTTTAAATATTTAGAGTTTAACTCATCTAATCTTAAGTGAAGGTGTTTGACAGTTAAACTCATAATAAGTTAAACATAAGTGTTTCTCACTGACATTGACGTAATTGAAATTAAGCACAACTTGAATAACTTAAACAAATGTGTCGATCTTTCAAATTACATGTCATATATACACATCCTTCTGTACATTAACTGGACTATACAGCTGAATTTACCAGTCTGCGCACAATCTGTACCTGTAGCTGAAGGTCTCCCAGGCCCTGACTGATTCAAAGGTGGCTGGGTGACAGAGGGAACAGCATGATTGCCATTTGTCAGCGGGTGGGGGACATCAACTGTTTGTGGCAGACCACTTGGGTCCACATGTGATCCTGCTGTTTACAGACAGACAGAAAAAAATCAATTAATAACTTAATTTTTCATGAAAGAATATCTATGTGTTTGTCACTTATTGCCTTCTGTCTCTTTTACTGCTTGTTTTAGTGAGCTACAGGTGTCTGCCAACAACTGTCTGTGGTCTTTCAGCTCAGTGAACTCAACGTGGCATTCTTGGATTTGATATTCAAGGGTGAGCAGATTTCTGTGTATTACCTGTGTAGCTGCCAGGTGTGTGTGATGGGTGAGTCAGTGCCATGTTTGGTGGCTGTTCATCTGTTGTCACATGGCCTTCTGACAGGCTGGGCCCCATCTGTCTCATCCTGCCATCTGAAACACAAACAGACACACAAACTAAGTAATGTGATATCCAGGGAAAAATAAACTTCACAACAGCTAGGTTACTCAGTGTGAGTCTGTGTGTATAGATGTGTATGAGCATTCATATGTGCAAACTCCAAGCAGTGAGTTTAAATGAGTAAACTGAGTAAAGCCTGGAATGGACTCAGATTCAGACATGTTCAGCAAAGTTATCCACATAACTCAGTAAACCTGGTTCTTGAAACAGGCTTGACGTAAAACTACACAGCTCTGGAGTGAGACAACAGATGGCCCTGCAGCAGAAGAGTGAGTGAATGACTGGTATGGAGGGATGCTTCAATCTGCAGGAACCACATTGTATGCTTCTCTCTTTCCCCTATTTCATATCACTCTCATATCCCTAAGGCAAGCAGTGTCCAGGAAAAAATTATGTCATCTTTTTGCCAGGAATGAGTCAAGACAAGCTTTCCAAACTATGCTACTGATGCTGACCCTACGCTCAGGAACTTTCTATTTATTGTAACCACAGATACACATATAAGTGCTGACTTGTTTTAAACTAAAGCCTTATTCTTAAGCCTCACTCTTTCCCCCAAATAAAGAACTAAGAACCAGGCAGAAACAACAAGATAGGATTAGAAACATTGAGAGAACACTCCATCTACAGGGTTAGTGTCCCTTCTCACAAGCCTTTGGTATCCTATCACATCATTTTAATTTGATGAGTTACCTCCAGGCTGTGGCCTCTGCATACACTCTGTAGTCTCACCTTTCACCTGTCCTTAAGGCTTTACTACCTGTCCATCTGGTCAGACCCGTACATGCACAGATTCCTGATCAAACCTGTGACCTGTGAAAGTACAACCTCATACCTCTCACTTAAACCATTTTATCCGTATTTTGCTCACTTGTTTCGCTTCCATCATACATTCTTTTAGAATGGACACATCTGCATTTAACTGTGTAGAGCCTCAGTGTCCAAATTATGGGTATGACGAAGACCTGACTCTTCCCTGTAGGTATAAAAATCTAGAAGAGTGATAACACATAATATATAGTGGTTACCTGCATTAAACTAAAAACAACCTTAAAAACACAAGGATATGTTTTGCTTTTTCTAAATCATACTTACATACCATCATTTATCAGAAATACTGTTTTTTAAATCAGAGAATCATTTCAGTTGTCAAATACAGCACATATATGCATCTACTACCGTGTCCCCTCCAGCAGATGGGAGCTCCTTTAACCAGCACGCCCTGGTTGTTTCGGTACAGATGGTACTTCAAGTGCTTCTGTTTCTTGGGCTGGGTGCTGAGCTTCAGGTTAATGTGGTTGGAGAACTCAGTGAAATAGCGAAAACCTTTCTCTCCACAGCCCATACAGTTCCCTGAGAAGCCTGGAGGAAGCACACACACAGAAAATGCTTTTATTTTATAAAATTGTATGCATACCTACAGTCACAGACATTGAAAAATTCACAGAGGTATTGTTGTTAACTTTAAATAAATAGTTTAGTTTTTTTTTTTAATTTGGAGAAAACTGCTGGTTGCTTTTTCTCTTTGTCTCCAGTCATAATGCTAAGCTAGGATTAGCACATTACAACTCCTAATTCATTTTTTTCTGTCACTCTTGTGAAATGTAAATAAAGTTTTTTTCCCAAAATGATGGAAAAGTTTTTCACTTTTCAATAGTGAAGATATTTTCCCACATCTCTGTAAGTCTCCGTCCTTACCCAGCAGTGCATTGTGACCCCGTTCATCCGGCAGGAAGCGGCGGTCCACGGCACACACCAGCAGGTTCTCAAGGAGGGAGGGAGACTTCACCCCCACCAACATGAACCCAGGGGGCACATCCAAGGGGTCTGATGCCAGAGAGGACAGACGCAGGTCCCTGCCCGCCTGACAGAAGCCTGTGGGAAGGAAAAGACAGGACAGCCATTTTCACAAAATGATCTGGTAGCTTTGCTTTGACTTTTACATGGCTTTATCTTAAAGTAGAATAAATAAGAACAACGATATACAGTATGTAGACAGCTGACCTGGATATTTCTCTGCTGCTCATTCATCCTTTATCTGTTATCATGGTGAATAATATTTTCTCTTCCCCACTATAGCACACAACCAACCACTTTCACAAAACTGCTTATCATACAGTATCTTCCTTTCATCACTTGCATGATGGTCAGTGTGCCTGTTTGAAATTGCTCATCTCGTGGTGCCAACTGTGACCTTTCTCATGCAATGCAAAGTCTTAATAAATGCAGCCCTGGTGATATACTGAAGGATTTTTAGATTTTAGATGTTTAATAACTGCTTTTTAACCACATGGTACGGCTTGGTTTTCTATTTTGGATAGTACCTGGTTAACTTTTTTTGGTCTGACCACGGTTAAGGTTCCAAATGAGTTAAGCTGACCCTAAAAGGTGAAACAATTCAAATTACTAATTGGTTGTGCAACAACCAGGGACATCCTGCACAAAGCTTGTATTTTTAAATAACCAAGCTAACATCAATAGCAACCACAATTTTCTATGGCCAGCTGACAAAGTGCAGATGTGTCTGGAACACAATGCCGCCATAACCTCCCCTAACCTGTTACATGAGTAGCAGCTCTTGTGGGCGTAGTTAGTGCGTGGATGGTGAAAAAGAGAAAGCGCTGGAGAGTGATTGTGGATGTGAGCTGAGGAAAAGGTAATCAGTGAAGTTAGAGTGAAGAAGTGAAGAAAGATCTAGTGTGGTTTCCTGGTTGTTTCCCAACTAAGTTGCTCTGATGATCAGCTCTCCTTACATTGGGGGTACTATCCAAAGTACTACAGGAAAACAAAGTAGAGGCACGTGGAGTACAGTCGAGTCGAATGTTGTGTACTATGGCGTGGAAATACGGCTTAGGGGTACAAACCATCTGTGGTGCAGCACCCCTCAGGTGGGGGCTTCATCTGATAGGGTATTGGAGGGCTGTTAGACTCTGAGCCATCTTCATCATCCTCATCATCGTTATCTGTACGGCCTGTTAGGGACATACAATCACATACAAAAAAAAAAACATACAATCTTAATCGGGAAAAAGAATGACAAGCGGATACAAATTTAAATGAGAGGAAATGGACACTTTAATCAAACTCATTATCACACCTTCTCCTTTGCATCCATGCAACCCACCATCATGCGCCAATGGCTGCTCTGTCTCGAGGTACAGCTGTGAGAAGACAGGTCGAGGCACTACAGTGTTTGACCTCAGTGACGCCTCAATGGAGTTATGAAGGACCTCCTCAAAGCGCGTGGTCCGCAGCTGGCCCGCGTAGGAGTTCCCCATTGGTGTCCTGCCAAAAACACAGTAACCATGTGTTGGGACTCTTTTTGTTTGCAGTAACCATTAACCTGATATGTTTCCTGCCCAGTTAAATTTTATGCTGCCATTTCAACTTTGAAAAGAAACAAGAAAAACAGAATTCATCTGAGTAATATCTAATCTTTTATCTAATATTGTCAAGTCTAAGTCACACACATATCCACATTTGTACCCTAAAACACCGACCAAACACACAAAACATTGAAATCAAGAAAAACATCTACACACACAGGGAAACACACACATAAGCAGTGATTATGAGTGTGGATGGCATCTGTCCAGACAGCATGCCATAAAATCAGCTGCACTGACAGAGTCAGGACACCCTGACCTAGACGCTACTCCCTCTCTGTTTTTCTTCTTTCTCTCTCCCTGCATCAATTTCTGATTTGCCTCGCTCATTAAGCTCTCAAACAGAAAAGCCCCAAGAAAACAATTCTCTCTTTCCATGTACTTTTTCAAAATATGCACTGAATACTGTTGTTGCAGTTGTTAAACATATCACCAGAAATACACTTGCATTAAAGCTTCTGCCAATGTGGCTTCAAATACTTCAAATGCATATTTCTCAAGACGGTGTGTGTCGGTGTGGCATCATGTTTTGATTGACATCTCTCCCTCATGACTACTAACAGGGAGCTAAACAAACAATAAAGAGAGAAACTTCAAAAGGTGTACGATTGTATTTTTCTGTTCAATAAGAAAAACTGGTGTTAGAATATTTCCTTTCTTGACAGTTTTTTGTTGCACTAAACATAGCAAAGTTGGTTCCTTTCAGCTCCAGCTGGCTTTGAGGCAGATTGAATGAGAGCAGAGAGATTTTCTTTTTTGGAAAAACTGACATGGATTTTTTTTATTTTCTTTTTTGGTTGGTTCGCAGAATTAATTGCATCATAAATGTCCAAGTATAACAAAGCTCAATTCAACCCGATATCAGGAAAGTTTACATGAAATTAAATGACAATATTTCCACTTTTATTTGCACTTTAAATGTGTGCTGTATCATTTGTTTGTCATTGTGTTACGCAAGACACCTCACACACTACTTTTGTCACTGCTGCCAACCTTGTTTTCAAAATTTGAAATTTGCTTTTGTACATAAATCAGATGCTGAATGAATGTGTAAATACTAAGGTTTCAGGTTAGATTTTTGTAAGACTAAAAGATGTGTTGTACAGCAAACAAACTGGGTCAGTGGGGAGGAAAATAACAAGGTTGGACTGTAAACGGCAACTTAATCCCCCTCCTCTAAACCTGCCCATATGCTAGCTGATACACTCACCCACACATACACACGAGAAGCTACGCATGACTGAAAAAACTGGAAGCAAAAGACTCATTGACTAGTCAGCAACCTGCAAGTCAGCTTAATGCAAAGACGAACCTGTCAGATTACAGGCTTAACCCTTTATCGGGCGAGGAACCATATATGGTCACTTCCATGGGCATTTAAAATGCCCCACATCTCTCAATGAAGGAGCAGAATCATGTGACTTTCTCCAGCCAATCAACATTTTTTGCACTGTATCACATGCGTGATATTTTGAAATAAGAGTAATAAGTTCTGTAAGATATATGTCTGATTGTTAATTTGGAAATAAATGTTCCGCATATTTTTGGGAATTTTTTTTACCCTATGTGGGCAAGTGACCGTATGTGGTAACTTCTTGACTTGCAGCCTAAAACTGAAACTTTTTAAAAAAGTCAAAAAAGAAAAAATTGTCTTCTTCAACACTCCAGGGTTGAAATTTTAAGTTTCCAAGTATTTCAATGAGTGCCCTATAAAGGGTTAAAGCTGTTTGTGTCTTACGCTTGCTTCCCTTCAGAGTAAGGATTTGGGTTTCTTTCAAAGCCCCAATCTTCTAACCAATATCATTTCAGACTAAGTTAAAAACAATATTAGTCAATCTGCAACACTTTGATTATACTAAATGTAAAGGCACACAGATAAATGATAAACGTTCTCTGTCTCCAAAGTGAAGCATTGCTTTACAAACTCATGCATTGCATCTTGACAGCAAAAGCAAAGTTAAAGGATTTTTTTTTTTTTTTGTAAAATGAATTTCGAAGCATCTTCACATTTGTATGACCTCTCAATTTCACTATTCTCAGGATATGTTCCACAATTTATAACTGGTTGTTAAGCCCTGTAGGTACACTGGCCAAAACTACAAAATTTGTGATCTTGTTCAGATGAGGAAAAATGACATACACTGCACATTTAATATTAATAGTTGTTGAATTTATTTCCTTTGCTCACCCTTGGCAACTTCCTTTGCCTTGATCTCTGCCAAAAAACAGCATCAGCCACAGATTGTACAAGCTAGGGATTTTCTCTATTCATCTGCACGTTATCAAACAAAGTTCCACGTGACAGAATGAAACAGGCAGAGCCCATTCTCCTATTGAAATTCATGTTGGAGATGCGCACACACACACACACACACACACACACACACACACACACACTTTCTTTCTCCCTCTGTCACACACACGCACACACCTTACCAGCCACCTTCTGCTTCCACACTTTCATATGTAAAAAAGCTGTGCAGACTTTTAAGGCCTTGCACCACTTTGTAGAGAGACAGAGGACGCAAAACAAAAAGCCCTGTCATAACACAGCCGGCACTGACAGGAAGTAATCACACCTTCTACCAAAGAGCAGACTGATCTTTTTACAACCAGAGAGAGAGAAGAGACACAGGGAGGGAAAACAGGGAGAGAGGAGATGAAAGCAGAGAGGTGTATTCCACCTTTTATTGAATCCTGACCAAAATCCTAAATGACTGACCAACTGGTAATCAATTAACCAAGTACTAAATCTGGAGCCATTTTAATTGCATAGTGTTGGAAGTAGGTTTTTTTTTACTACTCAATATTGTAACAACATGAACAACAAAGGTTTTGAAAGGATTTATATGGGATACAGAAGATGCAGGTGTGTCAACCAATATGCTTTAAAATCGAAGGGCTGTACGGAAACATGCAAGGGAACCTTGTGCTGTGATTTGTATTGTGCAGTCAATTTTGATTTCTAGCTGCACATGTACTTTATTTTATTACTTTAAGTGACTTTCCCCGGTGTGGGATCATTAAAGTCTATCTTATCTTACTCTTGCGGTGTTATGCAGATCCTGAATTTATTCGTAAAGGAAAATCTGTTCCTATTTCTAACAAAACCCAAAAGGCACATAAAATAAGACATGTAGCAGGGATGACAGAAATAAGCAGAAGGTAAAACTTCTCATGAAGCTTTGTTGATCTTTTCTCCTCCCATCTCCCCCCTCCTTCCTCTCTCCCTCACGTGGAAGTGGGAGATCCTTTCATCTCCCCCTCCTCCTTTTCTTCTGTCTCTGTCTTTCTTTCACCCTGGGGAGAGAGACACTATTGTGGTGTTTTATGACCCCTTGGACCCCCTTCCCACCACCACCCTCAAACACACAACCTCACACATACAAACCTGTACTTAAGATCCTTTTTAAACTCTGAGCCCCACGCAATCCCAAGAAAATACTAGCACACCATAGCTTAAGTATTTTGACACTTTTAAGGAGGATAATACTGTCAAATGAATATAGCTGATCTACAAAAGACATTTATCTTTCTTACTCTTCTATGAATCAGTGTAATTCTGGACATAATGGAACAGAATTATTTCTTACCATCTTATTGAATTCTACCAAAGTTATTTAATTTAGAAGAGTGTCAGGAAGAGATCTGGTGCTCTGGTTAACACCCCTGCACATTATCTATCAGGCCTATACATTATGTCCTGCTCAGCTCTTTGCTAATATATGCAAACCCACATATGTGCTTCTCTGCTTTGAAGGCATGGATGTATTAGTTTGAGAGATGTCTCATGACTGCAAAGGTCAAAGGTGAGTCTAGATAACAATGTTTAAGTAAGACTTTGATGTGGCCTATACTTCTAATACATACACACACACACAAACATATGCAGATGCACACACATACAAACCCGCACACACACACGTTCTCCCATGGGCTCAGGCTCAGTGGACACAAAGGGCTTGTCTTGAAGGGTGAAAGGTCATCCTGGAAGAGGTCAGATAAGAACCCCAGGCTGTTTCTCTGTTGGCCTGGCCCACATACCAGTCGCACACACACACACAAACACATCCAGCATCCCTGCTATTCTTTCTTTCTGTTCACTCTGACAAGCAGGGTTGCAGTCTCCAAACTCCACCCTGCCTACAATAGCTGATCATATTACACAGTCACACACACACAGACACGTGAATGCATGAATACAAATATGGCCAAAACTGTTTTTGTGTGGTCATGGGTGTGTGCGTGAAGGTTCAGAGGAATGTCGAGCAGTGTCAGCTGGTCAGTGCAGCATCTCTTTCAGCCGGGAAGAATTAAAAGAGAAAAACTTTCAGCTTTGCAGATGCTCTGTGATCACTGACCCACAGCCACACATATGCAAAGGGATGTCAGTTGTACACATACACACACACACATGCACATACACACACACAGTGGACCCTCAGATGGGCTCATCACTGACCAGTGACCCACATCAAATGCTCCCATTCACAGTTTGCTCAACAGACAGTGGATCGATGGCCAGCCAGCCAACTGGCCAACTGCTCAGAAAACCCCTTGGCCAGCCACTCAACTACACGTCCACACACACATCCACACATAATGGCTAACAACTTAGCTAACCTGTCAGCTCTGCCAAAACACAGACTTCACTGTCCTGCAGGCAACCTCCAACTACTCATAAAGTACTTTTCATCCTATACATTCCTGAATTAATCTTTACAATGTCACTGTATCCAACATGCTTCAGTATAACAACACATGGAAAACACTGTCAGCTGTGTGTGTCTACTTTACAGTGTCCTAACTCCTAACAAGTCCTAACTAGAGAGTTTGTGTAAAGAAGTATTCAATGTCTGCACTGCCTGTTGGTTCACTACCATGCTCCTCGTCCTTGAGCAGTTTTTTTTATTTTTTTTATTTTCTTCTGCTCTCTCTATCTTGCACAACTCCAGGGAAACTTGTGTTGTCTACAGGCATGCAGATCTGGCTGGAAGTGGACCTAAGTATGTTTTTTAACTTAAAATGGGTCATGAGTTGCAAGATTCCCGTCATCTTAAGTTGCATTAAGTAGTTTTTGTGTAATTAAAAATCTTAGAATTTTAAACGTGATATTACCCATGCTGTGAAATGTTCTCACACACACAAAATTCAGGATCAAATGGTATGAGCAGCAGCATCAGGAGTCAACAAGTACACACACACACACACACACTCTCTCTCACACACACACACACACACACACACACACACACACACACAAACAAACAAACAAATGAACTGTTTTTTTTCCCAAAACTCTTTGTTTAACAGCCATAATCATCAGGGCCAATGCAACATGTTAATAAAATACTATTAAGGGACCTGTCAGAGAAATGTATTTACAAATATCTATAACAAATTTCCAAAATCACAGTTTCTCTCCTACATAAGGTTTTTGGTGGATGCCAAAACTGTTCGATCACAACATAACATTTTTTTTGGAATACTTGAAGTTAATTAAAGAACTACATTTGGAAAATTAGGTCAGACCATGTGTAAAATATTTAATTTACAATAACTTTCAATAACAGACTAAGCACAGAAAAAATAACAGTATGACATGGAGGAAACATCTATTGTTAATGAAAAACTGTGTGTGTTATCCGCTTACAACAAGTTAAAATGGGTTTGAGTAAATGCATCGTAGTTTTCAAGACATAAGTCAGCCATGTGAAAGAAGAAAGGGGGACATTTTGTGGATAAAACGGGTTTACAGTCAGAGCCCAAAACTCCACATTACATAAAGGACTGTCCTTAAAAGCTCAATGATTACGAAGATAAACAGAAGAAGAAGAAGAAGTGTTTAAAACAGATAACTACCACAGGTTTTACAACAAAACAGCATCTTAAAGCCACAGCTCCACAGTTTAACACAGTGATTATTTCCTGTTTCCAAACAGCATCAGCAACAACTGAGCCGACAGTGAAGGTCTGCTTTTCATCACCAAGAAGCCAGGGAAGGTAATGCGCTCTACCTGCAGACAACACTACGGTAGGACAACAAAATGCGAAAACAACTTACCTCGTCAATCCAGCGAGGGTAGAGCAGTAACTATTCTTCTCACAGAGACCGCAAGTTGATCCAGCGTGCTGTCATCATGTCTCCAGCGCGAGACCTACGGCGGGACTGAGTGTCGCGCGTGTCATCACCTCTGATCCTCCGCGAGGAAAGGTCCCTCCCCTCTCCCTCGACAAAAATGGTATGGTCCGAGCGACGGGTCACTCTTTTTTATCACCTTTTACTGCGTTTTTTAGCTATTTTTTAAATGTAATGTCGTGATATGTCGTGCCATTGTTGTTGTGTGACGAAGAACAAAACAGGCGACAACACAAAGATGGAAGGAAGTGTCGTTAAAAACTTAAAAGTTGTAGGATAGGTCAGGTATTAAAGTAAATCAGAGACGCCTCCGAAAAACATAGCCAAGCAACGGAGCGTAAAGTAGTGAGTGTTATGAGTTTTATATATTGTTATTGTTGGTGTTTATTTTATCAAGGCATGTAGAATAAGTTGGCTGTCGATTTATTGTCCTCTAACTTAACACATTGTCAGTTTTGTCTCTGTTAAGTTAAATTTCGTACACATTCTGAATTAGACCTCACAGGACTGAAGGACTAAATGTCCACAAGTGAATCAGAGCATACATTATCTAAAAATAAGAAACTCCCCTTAATAACAGCAGATATGACTCAGACTCATTTAGGAAACATCCAATAGCTTTCTGGGCGTGATCAATGACCACATGAGAGGCCTTCATAGAGAACTTTTCTCTTTGTAGCTCAAGCACTCACTTCAAATGAGAATAACATTATAAGTAGCTCAAAGAATTAGATTTGACACTTTTATTTAGCTTTATTCAACATTTATTTATATAAAATGCAGTCTACTTTTATGAAATGCAATTACAGTAGTCAAGTAAGCTTTATTTATATACCCCAAAGGTACACATGCTGTACATTTTCATAATAAGATAAAGGGCGAAAAAAGTCCTTTAGTTTAACACTTAATAATAGGAGCAAACCACCTTCACAGAGATTGCTAGAAAAACAATAAAAACTTTAAATTACATTTTTACCACTATCTGATTTATGTCAGTTACATGAAGTAAATTAAAATTGTTTGATACTTTAATATCACGCCACTCATTAACTTATATATCTATATACTTGTCGCCCTCTGCTGGAATGAAAATGGACTTTAAGTGTACAAGAGGAGAGGGAATGCTATTTATTGCAGCACCTCATACGAAAATATTGCACCTAAACTGAGTAATTGAGCTGCATAATTGTTACATTTTCAAAAGTAGCTTTGTTCAATATCAACACATTGCTGCTACATTTATGCTAACTGAGCTGATGTATGTATCTATTGCATTTTTCCTTTCCATTGCATTTTGCGATGAGTTTAGATTTTAAATTAGCAAGTTATTTGATGTCTTCAAAGTTTTAGTTATGTATTCATCAATTTTTTACCAAGCTGTATGTGTGAGAGTGGTGTAAAATGACTCTATTTATATTATATTTATATCTATTTTAAGTGTTATTATGTGTAGCAAAAATTGTGTAATTTTTACTATTTTTGGTTGGAAACTGATAATAGAACATTATTTTACACTAATGTGTTTTTCTTGTAAACTTTTTCATTACATTTTAGAGTTAAAGGTCCAGTGTGTAAGATTTCAGGAGCTCTATTTACAGAATATATCATTAGTGTATAATCACCTGAATATATTGTTATTTTTGTTGTTTTGTTGCCTTTTTTATCTACAGACCCAGTTGGTGCTCTTCCACAGAGTTCACCATGTAGAACCGCCATGTTTCTACAGTAGTCCTGAACCGACAAACCAAACACTGGCTCTAGACCAGGCCTTTCACATTTTCTGTGCATTTTGCAGCCACCATAATTTACATGGGCAGAATTATGAATATGTGAATTAAAGACGACGTCACAGCCTCAGTGGAGAGAACCCACCTATACAGTGATGCAAAGGTTTATTTCTCATTCATCCCCTCCCCTCTCTGCCAGGCAATCTGCCATGCTGATGGGACAAGAGAGAGACCCCCCCCCCAACCTCTAAACCTCTCTGCTAAATGTTCCCATGGCCACAACAGACTAATAGACAGACAGGTGAGTATGTAAGGGGCATTGTAGCACTAATACTCAAGCTCTCCACATCATGTTGGGAGAAATGCATTGTTGTTAACTGGTTTCACATCACTGTGAACTGTAGTGTATTTAGAACTAGGTGTTTAATGTGGATGGTTATGTATTAAATTGCATTTTTCTACCATACAAACACCGTCATTTTCCTACTTTAGTCCCATCTGCTACATGAACTCCTGGTGCTGACATGACCTACATTCTTGTGAGAGAAAGACAATTAAAGGTCACCAATCAGTGATTTACTAGACATGTGAGGAAACTGTGATTTTGCTGAGCCAGCTGGCACAAACATAATATTTTGGAGCTGTTGATTTGAGTTATTAGATAGACTTTGTTTTCAAGTCACAATCCCACAAAACACAGAGTAAAGAGTGCACTGGCGACAAACCAAGTTACTGTATGGTTGGATTTTACTGAAGATAAATTTAATCCTTGCAATTCTGTCCTTCCTGCAGTTTTTAGGAGTCTCAAAAGTAAATGTACACCACATCAGATTGGTATGCAAGATAATACAATTATTTTGGCACCTGGATAATTCCTTGGTTATGGCAACATTTAACTAATTTAATTGGTGAGATTTGGGATGAAACAACTCTTTTAGGGCAAGCAGCATGATCGATCAGACAAGAAATCCTTTCTGAGAAAAAGTACCTGAAGTACATTATCACCATCAATAACATTAAAAAAATTTTGGACTATGAAATATTAAAGTTAAAGATAAACTATGAATTTAACTTAAAAATAACAAGAGTGCATTATTGTTATACATTATTTTTTTTACATCATGAATTTCTAAATAATACATTTACAGTAAATGAGATTTGGTTTCATTTTAACTGTACAAATCAAATCCAACAGCAGCTGAACTGGTTGATCCATCTTCTAAAATAAAATAAAAACATTATTTAATTCCTGATAAATTGAATTAATGTGTCAGTACTTAAGACAGTTAAAACTTTTATTCCAAAGTGATACCTAAAGCATAAAATGCAGAAGATATTTATAAAAGTCATGGCAGTTTTCCACTGTGGTCCTCCCTCCTAATTACAGCTTACATTTTGTCACTGGGAATCTCATACTTCATCCTTTCCGCTGCCCCAACTGGGCAGTGCCAATCTGTACAGTGGCATAGCCATGCCACGCCAACACAACATCCCCTGATGGGAGAACAGGTGTTGGACAGGGTCCAGTGGAGCAGAGCGGAGCGGGCTGCCATGATATATCAGATGAACCGGCCAGCACCGACTCCTCTGGCCCGAGGGAGGGGGACCTAGCCATTTATTAAGTGTGTGCTAGTGTGTGTGTGTGTGTATGTGTGTGTGTGTGTGTGTGTGCGTGCGCAGAGGTTCTGTGAGGGCAGCAGCCATACAACAATGAGCCCCAACAAAACTGATTGGGAACCAAAGACTCAACAGGGAGGCAGGCTAATCTGGGAAATCCCTGAACAAAAACTATATTTTTTTTAGCTTGAAGCAATTCAAAATGTTACAGCCCACAAAGGGCATACTGTTTTGATATTATGTACCATGGTAGTTAGATAGATGTTAGATTAAAAGACTGTAAACTTTTTGCATGCTTTTTTTTTAGATTTTAACTAAGAATAACCCTTCTCTGTCAGCACTGCATTTAGCACTGAATTTATAAAGAACATTAACTTATCAAATGAAACACCATGTTTTTTTTGCTGTAAATTTTTTTGTACTACACGTAAGCATATTTTTCTTAAATTGTGGGTGGCCTTAAAACAGATCCCCATGACCCGTTTTCAGTTTCCTGACTCAGACAACTGCTTTATTGGGTTTTTGAGATCAGTTTCTCAAGTCCCTTTACTGCTAATTTTACAGCCAAAATGACACTGGGTATGATGATTTGCTCAGTCGCTGTGGAGCCATATTGGCCAAGGCAAGGCTTGTAGTTCCTGTTAATGGGTCGAATATAATATTTTATGTCCCGTTGCTATAGCCACGCTGCTTAACTTGTGATGTAAAAATAGTCAGGCCCATTCATTTTAGTATAAATACTTCACTTCGCTTCAAGACACAGACTGAGCTGTATGTAAAACATATCTATTTGAATGTGCCCCGGCAGAGGGAAAAGGTATTGCTACTTTACACATAATGACGGCCCAGGTCGTTTGGCTGAGAATAATGGTGGTTTCGCTGTAAAGCATATCACTCTCATTAGGTTTTTACACACTGGTCGTGCATAACTGGAGATGCACTTGTCTGGACACACACTCACACATGCATGCATTCACACACAGAGTGCACACACGCACACAAACACACACACACATCCATCTCCAAAGTCATTAAATCCCTTTGAAAAGAGGCCTCATTTGAGAGAAGCAATAAAATTTTTAATCATTTTATTACCAAAAGAGTATTTAACAAGTGGGTAATGAAACGCCAAAGGCAGGTTAGCTGAGTTTAACCTTCATAGAGGAAGCCATGTATCACATGCTGCCCCGAGGCATGGTGGGACAGAAATGTCATCCTCCATTATCCACCATACCTGAAGTGTGGTGTTGCGCGGCTGGCAGGCAGGCGTCTCGCTCTGCAAGGCGAGGCTGACGGGAAATTAGGGGGAATTCAATTAATGGACGTTTTTTACGCACCAGGGAGAGGGCACAGCTGCACACACACCTTAATGTGCGGTGCACACACATCGTAACAAACGTAACACACTTGTGAATGCACACACGTACCTCAAAGCATATCCTACACATCTCCCACTGTGAAGGGCTACTGACAGGACAGGAGAGCAGAAGGAACACATGTTCTTTCCCTGGTTTACAACAGCTCTGTCTCTTTTTTTAGCTCTCTTCATCGTTTCTCTCTTTTGATACCTCTACAACTTAACTTTCCGTCTTCCTCACTTTGCTATCAGAGAGTTGGCTCTGTTGAATCTCTTCTCTCCATCTCTTGCTCTCCCTGAGGTGATAGTATAGCAGGGTCACTCCACTGCTTTCCCTCAGCAGGTCAATTAAGGAGAAAATGAGGCAGAGGGGGACACTCTCAGT
>CP136888.1:14480796-14593296 GCA_033000465.1 Sciaenops ocellatus | reverse complement strand
GACATTCATCTGACTGGGATTCCAGTCTATAAATAGAAATACAGATGTGACCAAATAACACTCAGAGTGCTGCGATCTTGACAATGACCTGCATGTTGCAGAAGCATGATTGTACAACCAAAGTGTTGCAAATTAAAATAGGATTAAAAATTAAAAACAAAAAGACATGCAGAGACTATAAATGTATTATAACAGTTTTTCAGCCACATTACTAACATGAATATGCATAGTTAATAAAATGAATACAGATATTCACTGGAAATGTTACTCAAATGCATTCTAAAAAATCTGATTTATAATTTTTATTTTTAGCTGACATGGTCTAATCAGATGGTTAAACGTGTGGCTGATGCACAGATTGTGTGAAAAAACACTCAGCTGAATGTCAACCACGCTGACTTTTTAAAATTCCTCAACATTTGGTTTGAATAAAATATACATATGCAGAAATTATAGATGTTAGATATTTTGCACTTTAAGAGTTTAGCTACTGATTGAAAAATGCAGAACTCTTTTGGTCACATACTGTCTTATTGCCGACAGTACAGTCATGTTGCAGATGCATGATCGCATATGTCGTACCTTGCAGTGAATATAAAAAAGAGCACTTGACAATGACTCAGCCTTGCCGTATTGATGGTTTCTATCGTTGTTTAATTAAACTTTTCTGAGATGTATTTTTTGTGCTGTTCTAGTTAAGAAACAGGAAAAGCAGATGAGGTTTCAGACATTCAGAATGGTTAAAGTCAAACTCATCTTGCTTTCCATCTTCTCATAAATTGTGTGATTAAAAATATTTAAAACAGTGTCAACAAGGGAAACATCCCCATTCTTCTAATTATTCTTCTAATTATAGAAAACTGTGTATATATATATTTTCCATCATACTTTATATAATACAGCTGCTATTATGTGATGTTGTGTGTGTCCACTGAACCAAAATTGTGCATTTTTAATCTTTCATTCTTATAGAGTAAAATATTTCATTTTCTGCCTCCAGGGAGGTCAGAGGGAAAGGTTAAACTATAAAATGGCACCCATGGGAAGCAATGAGGGTCCAGCTTCTTGCAGAAGGGGACGTGAACCCCTGTGTCTGTAAATAGAATCTCAACTGCTCAATTTTAAAAAAAAATCTGTGACATGTTTGTAAAAAAAAAAAAGAAAAGACATACACAGCAAAAACCTTTAAACGCAATGCTGCATATATGTGCATAATTTGTTAATAATTGTTTTATGTTAATTAAATGAGTTTTCTCTAGAAAACAGACATACTATGTGCACCAGACAGTAAAAATGTGCAGCAGCGCCAAAAAAAGTAGTTATTACATTCATGTAAAAATGAGAAGATTTCCATCTTTATCTCCTATTGAATGACTTCATGCACATTCCGACTAAAGTGTGTTATATTTTTAATTTCCTTCATCTTGTTTATAGTTCAAACAGGCTTTGACTTGACCATCATCACCTTCATACCCCCTCAAGGTGTCTCTCACATATAAGGACGCGCATACACACACATGCACACACACACATGCACACACTACAGGCTCTTTAGCACTCACCATTTTACTGTTCAGCATGTCCCACTCAGCAGTGTATGAAAATAAAGGCAGCGCCCTTGACAAAGACTCAGTATTGCGAGCCCGCTTTCTTGTTACGTTCAAGTTTTCTGATTAGATTCTTTGTTCAATTCCGTTTTAGCAAAACTACTAGGATGTTCATAAACAGCTGTCATCATGTGTTAAATGACATAAAAGTAGAGTGTATTGTGTAGAAGTCACGTCTCTTTGTCGTTTTCATAGTTGAAACTAGATGTAATCTTTCTTTTTTCAATACAAACTGAGAGAGCTTTATTTATTTTCAATACCACAATAAATATATATATCGTTGCTAAATCGTAGGCCTAACTCAATCCAAAATTATATGATTATTATAACTTACTTTTATTAGTTGTAGTGGTGGAATTACAATTAGTATTAGGTGTGCTTCCCACATTATAAGCTAGTTAGTTTGATGATTCTCAAACAATTGATGGCAATGCTAAGTACACAGGATTTCACAATTAAGATAAGGTTAAGATTATTAAGATACAGGAAATTAGACATCATAATACATAATGATAAATAAACAATTTCTCTATCCATGAAATTGTGGCAGTTTTTTTTATTATTTGCATCTTGTTTGTATATTACATTAAATTATATTCTTTTGCGTAACTTTTCATTTTCTATAGTATTAGTATTAGTATTATTGGTAGTATTTTGAACAAATTTTGTCATTATTATTATGATTTGAATTTTTAGATTTTAGATTTTACTCATGTTTTTACATTATGTAAAATAATCTGATAAACAGCCATTTTTAAAATCTGCTTTACTATTTACGACACGTCTCATGAATACAGACGTGCAGCTGCATGCACTCTTTCTCTCCTCCTCTCTGTCTCAATGCTCTGACTTTGTTGTGTGCGTAATAGTTCCTAACGGTTACAACTAATGAATTGACCAGCCTCGGGGAGGTATATATAAACCTATTAGCTTTAATAAAGTCTGAAGGTGTAAAATTACTCTCTGAGGTATTTCACGATACACTTAGTACTCTCCCCAACCTAATAATACCAGCTTCTCTTCCAAGTACATTGTCGTGCTCTTTGATTGCATTCTGGGGTCTGTCTGTACAATTATTTTCAATTTAACCACTTAGAGGACAGTGGAGAGAGAGAGATGGAGGAGAAAGAAAGTGTGGGTGAGATGTGCTGTCTCCCTGCTTTGAGATGCACGTAACCTCAGAGTCAACTCAGAAATGGAGTGAGATGAAGGCAGAATGGGAGAGGGAATGACAGAAATCGAACAAATAGAGGGAAATGGAGAATAACAGAGAACGTTGAGGGACTGATGAGGGGAGAATGTGACAATAGACAGACAGACGGAAAGAGAGAGAGACATGGAGATATGACTTCCCTCCAGTTAGCTGAGTATGTGTATGTGTGCTCATTTGGCTGCCTCCTAATCCCTGATTCAATTTCCAGCCTTTAAACATGACGAATTACATTCCTGTCCTCACCTAATGCTTTTAACACATCCCTATAAGAGGCCTTAATCAGGTGAGATGGGCCCCAATGCTGCTGGCTGTATACACACACACACGCACACACCTACACACACATAGGCTGATTAGCCTAGCCACGGTGCTAGCCACCCTGGATAAGCCACCAGGTGGATAATGTGCTGCTTTAGCGCCTTAATTACGCCATAATCTGTTCAGTGCCTCAACCCCCTGCACAGAAGGACAGAGAGAGCGAGAGAGAGAGGTGGAGGTGGGGGTTGGATGGAGGTAAGGGGGACTGAAAGACGGGACAAGAGAAGAGCGGGTGGAGGGAGAGAGGGAGTTGGGAGAAGGAGAGTAAAAGAAGCCTGGAGGCACTCTGCTTCTTAACCTATCCTCCATCCCCCCTCATCTCATCCCTAAACTATCTCTGCTGTGTCTTACCTGCTTGTATTGTTTTATTCCTTCCTCTACTACTTTTCTTACATGCTTCCTTTTCCCTAAATTATTTCATACACCCACCCCAGACACACTTTTGAACCTGTTTTGTTGCCACACACAACTCTAAGTGTGAGTCTCTGGCCGGTCTCTCTCTTTTTCTGCTTCCTGTGTGTCTTGAAGCCCTACTGTATTTTGCGTCACCCTGCTTCTCTCTTTCTTTTCATCCCTCCAACACCCCGCCTCCCCTGGCCGTTCTCCCTCCATCCACCTCTCTCCTTTAGTTGCTGTGTGTCTCAGTATCTCGGGTCCTCCTGTACCCTGTACCTGTCACTGTGCGCAGCCCTTTGACAAATCACGTGAAGGGCAGACTGAGTTTTGTAGGACGAGACAAAGCTTAAACATATGGCTGCCGTGTCCCCAGGTGCTCTGCTGTGTGCTGTAGCAAGTCCCTGAGAGTCCTTATATATAACATTAGCTACCTGTCTGTCTACCAGGCTAGCTGCCTTTCTGTCTGTTCCTGTATGTTTGTCTGTCCACATATTTCTGACTGCCTGTCCGTTGGAGATGCAAAATCAGACTGAGTCTTACAAGTGTTTTTCTTCAACCTTCTGTCTGTTTGGATAAGTTTCTGCCTTCATGACTTTCTCAATGGTTTTTTAACCTTTAAAGGGGTTAAGTACATTGGTAAAACATTGATATTAAATTATAAAAGTAATGTGGTGTTGCACTAAACCCTAACTAAAAAAAAACATCAACAAAAATAAATATACAGCTGAAATTTTTGCAATATAAGAAATGTTGGAACACATATTAAAAATTGCCAAGATAAACAAACTCACAAATTTGTGAGATATTTCACCTTGTTTCTTCGCATGTCATCAGTCATGATGGGACATCAGCAACAGTTGATTGAAGTCTATTTTTGCGGCTGACACAGCGGCTAGTTTGACAGAAATGTATGGTGTGTGTAAAACTGTACTAAGAGAGGATAAAACAGACATATTGCAGAGCTACAAATGATGTTATATATGTGTTATAAGATAGTCAGCCGAACAGACCAATTCAAAACTAGTGACCTGACAGGACAATGGATTTTTATTTTTATTTCTTATGTCATTCATTGTAGCATTGGAAATGTTATAAGAGTTGATTATCATTTTTCCAAGAACTTCCCAAAGCTTGCTTCCAGGAATTTTTTCTTTTTTTTAGGGCATCTGGACATGAATCATAGTCATGAATTTGTTAGTTTTGGACAAATAGTTTATATCTGTGTGAAAGATGGCCTGATTTTACATCTAAAACAACAGAGAGAGATGTGTTTAGGAATATTCTACAATGAATATAACAATGGATGCCATGCCAAACTGTCAAAGCCTCTTTGGGCTTGTTGAGCAGTGAAACTGAATAATTTGTGTGGAAGGTCATGTAAATTTAAAATATTTTTTATTTTATTCAGGTAATGCATCTTGTTCTGTCAGTCCTGGGAGAATTCAGTTGAATATACTTTTTTTAATTTGATAATAATATAGTTTTTATCAGTGCATCCTGGTGATGAGGTACATACACATGAGCAAATCATATCTGTTTTTCCCACTAATGAAGATGAAGTGAGATATGGTTTTCTCACTTATCTCCTGATAACCCATTTAATGCTAATTAGCCACTAAACCTCAATTTGTGTCATATTATTTATTATTTTGAGTTTTTTCTTTCGTCCCATAATGTCAGGCAAGACAGGAGAATAATTATATTTCTTTTACTCAACACATTAACCCAAATCTCACAGTGAAAGGTTTACCACAACACATGCACACTTCAGCATATGCTCAATTTTTCTATATTACAGCAAGAATGGATGAAATGATATGTATTATATGATACGTGCAATGTAAAAATGCTTAAATCCTTAACTCCCCTTAACTTTATGGAGTGTTTTAATATCTTTCAGCTCATTGTTTTGACAGTAAAGAAGTGCATTATGTTGCAGGAGTGCTGATTACATTTCTAAGGATGGTTAAAAATAGGCAGACTACATATAGAAAACATTTATTTGAGTATTGTTTTAGGGGCATTTCATATCATGTCGTCCACTTGTGGTTACTGGAGATCATGATAGGTAAGCTGACCATTAGGGTGCAGTGGAAGTAGGCGAGCATCGGAGGAGTTATATCACAGTTCACCAGTGAAATTCCAGCATGGATGTCAATTTTACCCAGATGCCAAAGGTGAGCCTAAGGATATTACACAAAATCTGCAAGCTATGTAAAAGATGTGTGCCAGTGAAGGACATGCAGATCGCTAATTTATTAGCACACATAAAAAAAAAAAAATCTATTTGGCCATGTCTCCTTGATTCAAACAACAGCTCTCTTTCAAAAGTCTGTATATCTGTGCTTGGTGTGACACTATCACAGCATCATGTTGTGTTTATATTTAATATCACAATCCAAATCATATCTATAACACTACACTTATGGAACACAGAGTAAAGTTCTGGGGAGCAGGCATATGGAGAATGGAGATGCAGGGTGTCAGATACATCGAAAAAAAGAGGGCAAAGTGGTTTGTAATTAAGGATTTAAAATGTACTCGTCGCTTGTGCTGATTAATGGGGCTCAGTCATCCTTACAAAGCTGCTGGACTCACAAAAAAGGTGTTTTCTCTCTTCTCCCGACTGGCTTTGGTAAGAGTTTGACTACATTATATGGTTCGTTGATCTGATTGGTTGAAGTTCGCCCATGGTAAACAGTGATAGACAGATGGTTCACCCAGGCATCTAGCCTTGTATTTTCTGAAAGTGACTGCCATTCTCCAAACAGTTTCCAATGACAACTTTCTAGGTGGTTCTGCTGGACATGCCATTCCACCAAAACATCTCTGAATGGAATGATTGAAACATTTAGACCCAAAAGTAAGTTAGTTATGATCAGTATGAGAAGAAACAAACCTTGATCATCCCTTAAACCATCGACATATGATATAAACACCAATTGGCGCAAATTTAATTTTAAAATTATTTTTATTATATAATTATCAGTGTCTAATGGTAGCCATCGTTGAGGAATGGCCAGGAGTAGCTGAACAATGATTGTTACAACATGTGTTAGGTTACTCTGACAGTAAACAGAAGATATTGTGATACCATGCTTTGACATGAACAGTGCAGATACCATGTCAAATCAAAGTATTTAACGTTCCTGTGCCACTAAAAAAAAACATTATTGTACAAAAATTAACTTGGCTTTTTGCAAAAGATGTACTACTACTTAGCACTCCAGACTTGAGACATTGTGACTTGGCGTGACCTTTGAATGTTACACCTCTGCTATATCTGAGATCTGAATAAGTAGTGAGTTTGTGTGAGATAAAACTGAGTGGTTCCAGTGTGATGAGCTATCAGCACATCAAGACTAAATTAAAGTCAAATAATAATAAGATAATTAATTAACACTGGTCACACTGTCAAGTACAGTAAGAGGTTTTTATTACTCCATCAGATTTATGACCGTCCTGCTAATGTTGACAGCCTGTCTGGAGTGATCACCCACTAAATGCTGCTGAAACTACTACTCATAGATGTTTCCATCAAAAAACATTATTATATATTTATTATATTAGCTGGTAAATATCCCACTTGGCTAAATACAAACAAGCATGCATACTGCACTAAATGCAAGTGTAGAACATTAAGTTCTGATTCTTGTGTTTTCTTCTTTATCAATTTAGGCTTTTATCAGTTTTACCTTAAAAAGCATTTTCCAGATTTTCTAATGTGTTTTAATTTGACTGATTTTGTGCTGGTTATTTTTTGTCTTTGACTCCATAATGGTTACATAAACACCATTTCCAAGGATGGACGGACGGACGGACGGACGGATAGATAGATAGATAGATAGATAGATAGATAGATAGATAGATAGATAGATAGATAGATAGAAAAAACTGCAAGAGAAAATGGAAAGTTATAGGCAGTAGACGAAAGAGAGAAAGACCATGCTTGGCAATGTCCTACAAAGTTTTAAAGTTCTTTCCTTTTTCAAACTTTACGTGTATTTGCTGTCATGCAGAATAATTTTGGGCTTTGCTCGTCTCCGGGGCAATGGCCTCAGGGGCAGGCAGACCCCCATGGGGGACAGGTGTCAGGCAGGTGTGTACGCACGTGTGTGTGTGTATGAGAATGTGTGTGTGTGTGTGTGTGTGTGTGTGTGTGTGTGTGTGTGTGTGTGTCAGTGAGTAATGGCGCTATCAACTGGCCTCCACGATCCATCATGCGCGTCCCTGGCCTAGCACCTCTAGGGCCGCAGCACACATGCAGGCACACACATTTAAATGAGTGAACACACACACATGCACCTATATACGCACATAGATACACGCCTACACAAGCAGATGTACTTAAGCATGAAACAATCAGATGCTGCAGAAATCATTTTTTTTCCTTCCCTGCAGAGACACAATCACACACACACGCTGTTAACATTTCATACACTGTATACAGAGTGCGTCCACCCTATTAAGACTTGTGTTAAAAAAGAAAGAAAGTTAAGAGAAAGTTTCAAGATTGTTTATAAAAAGTTTTAGTTGCTGCAAAAACTGCATCTCCATCAGCAGAGGGCAAACATTTCAAGAGGTTGTCTAGATTTCAATCAGCCATCATGGACACTTGCTGCTTCAAAGGCTAAGCTACTAAAAACTTAATTAAACACTAATCACAAACTCTGTTGTATTGTTTAGTTTGTTTGAGTATGAAAAGAGACTCACTGCCATACATCACCCTCCACTTACTGATATTTTCTCTCAGCTCGTATTTTTTGGTCTCCTTTGTTTCCTGTCTTTGCTTTTCTTTTTCTCTCTTTGTCCTGCCAATTCGTCTTCCTTCATGTAACAGAAAATCTTTCTGAACAAATCACTCTGTTCAGTTATTATCTCAACGGGGGAGGGTGGTATTATAATTAACAAAACAATAAAAGTTTATTAATGAACATTAAAATGCAAAATAGCAGGAAGAAAAGACGGTGGGTGCTATCAATCAAAAAGAAGTGACTCCCTCGCTTTTTTGAGTCTTAATTAGCCGTCCGCTCATTAATGGGATGAGTGTGTTTGTGTGTGTGGGTGCAGGGGAGGTTACAAAAGGACTTTAATTGATCAGTGGCCCCTAAATGGGCTATCAGCAAGTTGGAGACAGAAAAAAAAAATGTAATTTATAGAATGGTGTCAGTTTTATTTCCAACCCAACTAATTATAAGTGCAGCTTTTTACTTGGTTGAAAACCTCGTCCAGTAAGCCGAAGGCAGTGGGAACAATAACCTATAGTACGTTAGACTGCAAGTAACCATAGCAACAATACTGATGCTTTAACTCAATAAAAGTTCAGCTAACTGAGGGATAAAAAAACGATAGATTTCATGTTTCCTTTCGTTAATAACATGTTAGTGTTTCAATATGTATGGTAGAAAATAATGGACACTGTGAATGAATTTTTTTTTTTTTTTTTTTCAAGCTTTTATTTCTTACAGAGACAGCTGCAAAGGGCCACAGGTCGGACCGAACCCTGGGCCGCTGCCGAGCCCCCACACACGGGAATTTATATGCCTAAACCAGGTCCATTGTTTTCTATAACAAGATATGTTGTCTTGCATTATTGTTTGCATAAACAATGCCTTTTCTTGTAGTGCCGTTTTAGCTTGTATTTTCATCAGTCGTAAAGTGAATGTGACCTATAGCTTTTCATGTTTAGGCTACTTATTATTTTGTAAGCATGTGGTAATGGATTTAAATAAGCTACTTAAAGGAAAGGTTTGACATTTTAGGAAATACACTTATTTGCTTTCTTGCCAAGAGTTGAATTAGGAGATTTATACCACTCATACATCTGAGCACAGAATATGAAGCCATCGCCAGCAGCCGGTTAGCTTAGTTTAAAAAAAATCAGAAACGGGAAACAGTGAGTCTGAATCTCATTCAGACACCTCTTCTCACTTCTGGCTAACTAGCTTAATTGTCCACTGACCAGAGCTATCTTAGTTAACCTATCCATTGCCCTCTCCGGTCTTCAAGCTACGAGGGCGGCTAGCTATTCCCAATTTTTCCTGAGCTTTTGGAGGAAGCTTCTTTTGCTTCACCTAGACAAGCAGGAGCTGGCCAAGAAAAGCCACAATGATGGCAGCAGCTCCGCTGGCACAACCAGCCCAGACTGTCAGTCAGCGGTATTATGTCCTAGCCTAACAAACTTTGACAGGACAGGACAGTGCCCATGGGCTCCCCCTGTACAATGAAAGCTGGATGTTGCCAGTGGTGCAGCACCATTACGTATTCCAGTGACTCTCAGTGTGAAGGAGGCCAAGCAGTGCTGGAGACAAGCGGCGGAGTAAGACCACCAAGATGGCCGATGCTATTAGCCCCAGTAAGCAAAGACATAATCTGAAAGGAACAGATTTGACAGAAATACGCAAGGCAAGCTCTGAAGGCTTTCACCCCTCCGTTAAAAGGCAGGCTGTGAATGGCAGGAAGATTCTACACTGTACCAGAAACAACATACTCTATCCAGTGTTCATCATAAACAGCTGACTGACCAGATGTTTATGTGTTTGCGTTATAGCCTCCTGCTCTGATGTAGCTAGGTGAATGCCTTGCTGACCTAACATGGCTATTGCCACCACACAAGCACTCTGTACTCGTAACTGACACTCCAAAAAATAAAACTTCAGATACTTCCTGTGTGGAGAATAAATTACACTGTGTAAATATGCATCTTTCAGATCGACAGATGTGAACCAATCATTTTGGCACACCAAATATAGGGATGTGTGTGAGCATCCTAACTTGGATTTTCTGAGGTATTTATTGAGAGCCAGTAGATTCAGTATTCCCTTCTACGTATTGCTTTTTTCGTATAGAGAGAATTTTGGTTCTGTTGAACGCAAGATGACTCCCCAAGCCTGGGATTATACTATGCCTGAGGTGTCTGGAGCAGAAGACTCCAGCAGTCTCACATAAATTATCTAGAGCTCTTAGCAGTGTTTTTCACCCCGAAACACTTCTTTTAACATTTTACAATAAAAAAAATCTGCAACATTTACATGAACTGCGTTTTATGTCGCCTTATGTATGCGTGTGATCTTGATGACATCATGTTCTGAGTAAAAAATCTTTCATAAAGATGACATCATAAATTAGACTCTTCACTTCGTGAGCCCAGACTAAGCCCTGACCTGGTCATTGTTGAACGTCTGTAAAGGAGGAATGTGCACAGAGAAAGAAAATCCTTGTCTGTGTGGGTGAAGTGGTAACGCGTGTGAAGGGTTCGGTCCGACTTACTAGAAAATATGAGTTTGGGTGGGTGAATCAAGTGATAAAACAGCGTTCCAAGTTTTTTTTATAACTTACAGAGACACAGAAATGTGTATTACTCCACTCCTTTCTGTTTCCCACAACCTGTCGTTCTCCCTCAAACACTCACACATGCTGGTTACAGCAGCGCTGCACAGGAACAAGTGCATCCAGTGAGGGCACTGGTACTGTGCTCAAAGCGCATCGAAATAGGTTAAATCCTGGAACTGTGGACTTTGTCCTTTTTCTACACAGTGAAAAAAAGACAGTAAGGACCCACAAATGCAGGCTCCTATTTTGTTCAAATTCACTGTTAATATGTGAAGGATGCATGGTTTGTGTGCATGCTGTGTCTATGTGCATGTGAGAGGTTATGTATTTAATGAAGCTGTGAAGCTATGTTACTAGTTGTTAGTAACAACTAGTCATAAGAGAACAATAATATGCATAACTATATTTCATTTTTCACCAGGAAACAAGAATAATCATCAATTGTGTTTTTGTTAGCTTAAAAACAAACTAAACACTGGCTGTAGATAGGGTCTTTCACATTTTTCACATGTTTTGCAGCTAGCCATCTGATTGTCATGGTTTGTCTCCTTCATGTTAGGAAGGAGAGGGTGAGGTAAGGGGGTTGCGATCAGCTTCTATGCCACTAGATGCCACTAAATCCTACACACCTTTAAATATTCATCTGTAAATCTCTAGAGCACCTGTAGGCTTTTATTCTGAGTGATTGAGAATAGGGTGACGTATGATGTAATTTTTTTAAACCAATAAGTATCTGTGTACATCTATGCATGTTAAATCTGGGGTTGAGTGGCTCAGAGTGCCATGACAAAACATAACACACAACAAAAGTTTGTGAACCAGTGATATAAAACGTTGTGGGACTGTTCTAAATCATTGCTTCACTTGGGTTAGATTTACAGCAGTCATTACAAAAAAATGAGGAGAGAGTGGTTGTGAGATAAGTGCAGAATATCATAAGCATGTCATGCACCAGTAAGACACAGGCTGTCCCGATGAAGCTATATTTAACAGTATACTTTGAACCAATCAGAAGCTGCCTCCTTTTTTTCCTCCTATACTTCTCACACATACACACAGGCACAGACATTCACACATTATTACACCAGCGCAGACACACCTGAACACATATACAACCCAGCTCGATTTATAATAGTTGGCATGACCCTGTAACCCCCTCTCGGGGAGGAACTAAGAGAGTTCAAATCGTGGCCTAATTACGCCCCGCTCCGCTTCGCTCCCTCCGCCCTGTGCTCTCAGAAAGTAGAGCGCATAGCTGCAGCACACACATAGGCACCAACACGCACACATGCTCGGCTTTTAGAACAGACGGTCTGTTTCAGAATGAACTCCCCTGTTTCTATCATACACGCGCACACACACACACATAATCTTACACACACAGTTGCAACTGTTCCTTTGCTTCCCACAAATCTCGCCTTGTGTGGCATTCTATATCAATTATACACACCGACATACACACACACACAGTTGTTGGGTCAACCTACATTTTTCTCTCAGTGAGACCCAGTCACTGTAGTTCAGTGTAAATTCAGATACTTGAGAAAAAGGCCAAAAAAGAAACATGAGTGATACTTAAATTTATAGACCAATACATATATTATAAAATGCGAAAAAAGAAAAGAAAAAAAAAGTTGACCAAATATCAAATAACCATCTGATAGCCATGGTTTGTTGTGATTTGTCTTGAAAAGACAAACCTAAAGATCAATATCAGTCTTTACCTTGCCATCAGAGTTGTGCCCATAAGCATATTCTAATTTTATTGCTATTATTATTTCTTTTTTAAAAAAAATAAAAAGTAATTATCATCATTTTGTATTCAGGCCCGGTCCTCTGATGGTACTATTGCATGCATTTCACCCTCAATTTAATATTTTGCACCTTTTGAATAATAAATACCAAGCCCAAGGTGGTAGGTGCACATACTGTTTGGGCCATGCGCAACTTTTATTTTGGTTCATGTATGTGCAGCAGCTCAAGGTGCAAGGACTGGGTGAAGGTGAATATAGATTCACGAGTGTGTAATTATCCAGTCACATCACTGGTCTCATAGCTCTGAAACAGCTGTGCCATTCACAGTGAAACCTGAAACAAGCTTAGTAGTATGATTTTCTATCAGGTAGTCAGAAATAAAAATAAGTTTGATTTATATAATTATATGGGACAAATGCTATTTTAGCAATAATGTGTCTCACCTTGTTTGGGCACATAGTAATTAATATTATACAACAGCATTTGCACTGCAATGTGTTTCAAGGACAAAACATGAGACAATACTTTTTATAAGTTGGACTCTGGACATCTCCTTAAGAAAAAACAGAATATTGAGTGAGTCTGATGTGTGTAGACGTCTGTATGGTTATACTGTAGTAGCCTGGTGTAGATTTCAGACGATTTAATGAAGGTATACACAGTGAATCGTCCTGCATAACAGCCTTGCGCTCTGACATGGCACTTCTGGGAGGTTGTGGATTTATGTAGTATGCATCGTGCTGCCCTCAGATGCTGTAGGGATTTTATGAACTGAAGAAGAAGCTTTTCATCCAGCATAAAGCAGTTGTGGACAGCAGACATAAGAGACAAAAAACCTAATTTTGTTGGGGTTGCTGGTCCATTTCAACAAAACCGAAAATCTGACATTCATATCCACTTCATGCTGGGACTGGTTTGTGACAGTGAGGGGTATAAACTCCTCTCTCTTTTTACTCTTGTCTAAATTGTTTGTCACTTTCCATGCAACACTATGAGGTCTTCTGGATGAAGGCCAGCGTTTCACCTCACTTTAAAGTATGCCAGTTTAGAACAACGATAAACACTTATTTTCGAGTAAAACCCATCACACAAAGAATGAGGTTCCAGTGGGATGATCTAAGAAGTATTAATAGATCTATAAGTTTGAAGATTAGACGTCAAAACACTGCCCAACATCTGATAATACTATGACACAGGATCCTACAACTCTCAAAAGTTATCATGATGCTGGGTGATGTTGTAATGCATTGCATGGAAAAAGGTGAGCCAGGCTAGCAAAACTTCTGCAATATCTCATATTTTGATCACAAAATCTTCGTGCCTCAAACTCTCCATGCCTCCGAGTGTTCTTAAAGTATTTTAAATAACTATTCAGCTAGAGTTTTGCCACTAAAAGCACCAAGGGCCCAAATGTTTCTAGTGCTTGACAGCTTACTGACAAGCTCCAGTTTTCAGGAAACAAAAACAAAATCCGAGTTCTGACTAATGTTCTTAACCATCAAAATGTAGTTGAAGGAAAAAAATAGAAAACACTCCAGGCGAAAAATGTTCCAGACCTCTCAATGTCACAACTTTCTAGACACAAAGCTTGGTTTAGATCCCCTGACTGTGTTTGAGGATTGGAAAGCTTAAAGTTGTAAAAATCTGCCTGCAGAAGTTTAATTTTCATTCCCTATCAAACAGGCTCTCTCACACACACATACAGAAACACAGGTAATCTCTGACAGTGTGTGGAGAGGAGAGCAGACCTGATGAAAGAGAACAGGAGTAAATTGGATGCTGAGTGTTTGATAACTCCATTTCTTCTTCTCCTTGCATTTCTGCCATATGCTCACTCTTCCCCCCGCCCAGGTTGTTCAGTGACATTCTGCAGCACTTTCCACATGTCCCTTGGTTCAAACAAAGATTACTGTAAAATAAAAATCAAAATAAAGATACAGAGGGAGAATGAGAGAAACAGAAAACCAAAGCAGAGACTGAGATATGCAAGCGTTAATAGTGTATGTGCGTGTGTGTGTGTGTGGGTGGGTGGGTGTGAGGTCTCGCTAGAGAGAGGGAGAGAGATTTGAATTGGCCCAGTGGAGTCGCAGCAACTCGACGGCTCTATTCTATTTTTGCCTTTTTTCTCTGGCCAGACCCACAGGCTTTTCCCACAGAGCTGCCACAATACATACAGTCCTACCTCCTCTATACATGTGTGTGTGCGCATGTGTGTGTGTGTGTGTACGTGCACGACTTTGACCCGTCCTTGAGAAGATGTGGCTTCTACTAAAACTGCCGGGAGAGAAAGAAACAGAGAGAAAGACAGAAAAAGAGGAATAGCAGAAGAGAAAGAAAGAAAGAAAGAAAGAAAGAAAGAAAGAAAGAAAGAAAGAAAGAAAGAAAAAGAAAGAAAGGAAGAAACTTGACCACCTCGCTTAATTTTCCCACAGTTATTTCTTTTCTTTGTTCACGGTGTATTCTGCAGAGCTGAAAGTGCTGGGAACTAGAAGATGTACAAGTATTTTTGGCCGAACTCTAAACTATACAAAAAAATACGATCACGGTTCTTTTAGTGACACTGAAGAGAGGAACACAGCTAGCTCAGAGCTACAGGATCTATAAACAAACTTTACAATAAATTATAAAGCACAAACAATGCTTTACCTACAAAGCATCAGTGACAAAACTACACTGTTGCCCATAAAGTTGAAATAATTTTGTTTTCAGACACATTACTCTTTCTATTCCTATTTATACACATCAGGTTAATTGTGGTTTAATTTTCACTGTGATATGTTTGGAAGAGATTGATCAATAAAGTTTTGAGAAGATACACTTTATCTATCAAGAATAAATCACATTGTCACAATCATTTCATGAAAAGAGTTGAAAATGTTTTATTTCAACTTTATGGCCAGCAGTGTATTATACAGTAAATAATCAATTCAGATGTTTCAGGAGAGATGTGAAACCACAAGTAAATGTTTTGTGCTGCTCTGATTTTAAATAAGCAGAGCATTTCGGAAAGATTTTTTTTTTCAGTTAAGAGTCAGAAAGAAATCTCACAACTTGGGAAAAGAGTTGTCTTTGATGATCATCTATAACCTTCAGCTAAACTAAAACACTATCACTGTGCAACATGTCTGTTCCAGTACACTACTGTATTGATGACAGTCGTCATAATTTGATTAAAAATATAGAAACATTGTCAAGTGCTCATTCAGTGGCATGATGTGACATTAAGTAACTGTGGGGCTGTGGGGCAAACTCAGTAGTTTCTCAGCAAGCACCCAGAAGATGTTTGGAAATAATAGAAATTGTCCTTTTACATATAACATTTTACTTTAAGTAAGTCATTCTTTTCAACCTTATTGTCTTTATTTCAACCCCAGCTCTAATAGGATTATTAGAACATTTACACTGACAATTTGATTGCTCTGGTCTGAAACTAAATTAGCCAGTTGGCTAATGTTTAGAAAAAGGTGAATGAATATGTTTTGACCTCACTATCCCTGTGCAGTCTTTTCACCCCTGTCTGCTGCTCCTCCTTAACTCTTTGCTGATACTCGCAAGCTATTTCTCAGATTTCTCCTCCACTTCTTTTTATCAGCGTAGAGTTAATAGGAGCTTGCAGTGTAATATGTCCCTGTCTCATTTCACTGCTGTGCACTGCTTGACTACATGGTAATGCAATTGTTTCATGGACACATGCTTTCAAACACACACATTGTAAATGCAAAGCCTTGAGCACACACACACTTGTACACAAACACTCACACAGTCACACCAGTCACTTTGATGAGAATATCACAGGACAGATTAATGTGATTTGATTCTTTATACAAGCCTGCCTGTGACGTCAAAACTGACTGCAAGTGGAGATGATGATATGGCACATCACTCTGTGTGTTCATGTTTGCACTGTGTTGACACCTTACTTCAAGGAACATAGACAGAGAAACTGAGATAAATGAATGGAAGACGAACAGAGGAAAGGAAGAGATGTGAAGAGAGGTAAGGAGAGACAGAGGAGAAGGAATAGAGGAGAGGACAGGAAGAGAGGTCAGGAGGAGAGAAGATAAAAAGAAAGTAGAGGAAAAAATCTGAGAGAAGGGCAACGGCAAAAGTTTATGTATTGTGTGCAATCCTAATACAGCATGCTAGATTGTGTGCATATATACAATCTACTCTTGTTTATATGTCATTGTGTGTATGTGCACATGTGTGCTTAACCTACTAAGTGGCCACTTCCAGAAACAATACAATGAATTAATACTTTTTTAAATGACTTCAATTACCTTTAAAAGGATAAATCAATAACTGCAATTATTCACATTGGACATAAATAGCACTCCACTGGGCAGGCAACATTAAACGCTGTGTGTTTATATGTGCTTGTGTGTGTGCATATCTGTTTAAGCACCAACACACACACACATATTCATTTGTATGTGTAAATGGATTCTTTTGGTAATTTGGCATCCATTATAAATGCACGGCAAATGTCTTTTTAAGCTGTTGGGGGTAATTACTGTTTGTATGAGTGCGTATCAACCCCAATGGTGTGTGTGTTTGTGTGTCTGTGTGTGCGCGCTCCATTCCTAAGAGACTTTTTCTCCTGTTGAAAATCAACTGTCTATCTTTACAGTAGACTGCCAATATTTCAGTCTGCTGTGTAATTAATTATTTATTTAATATACTATGTGCGTGTGTGTGTGCGTGTGTGCGTGTGTGTGTCTGTGCCTAGAAAGGCATTCGGGTATTGATGTGCTTCAACCTTGACTCCTTCCTTTCTCACACAAACACATACATGTCTACAGTATACCTGAGTGGAGCAAAGCAAGGTGTAATGGAACTCAGCTCATTGGGAAGCAGCACTGAGAATAGATCACTCGTTACTTGTCCTGAGGTCAACACATGCACACACGCACACACACACGCACACACACACACACACACACCTGGCTGCAGGTGGCTGCTGGCATACATCGTGCCTGCCTTCGCTCTGAATCATGGCAGCAGATGCTTTTCCGTTGGCACTGTATGGCACAATAAGAACAACATGACACTAATACTGCTGGGCTGAGGGCTCAATTTGCAGTAGAGCCACCTGTGGCAGATCTGTATTATATGTTAATATTTTTTTCAATTTTCAAAGGCGCTGTTAAACCATCACAGCATTACTGATAGGTCCACCCATACACGTGTTTTCACATTTTTTGCCTGATTTCATCTGACAAGTGCGGCGGTGTACTGACCACGCATTGACTGTCTGACGATCCCGTAGTCGTATTTGTTAGGGCAGAACAATTTACTTTACGCAGAACTGAGAACTAAACCTGAGCAGACATCTAATAACATAAATGCGTGTGTTTAAGATAACATACACATTAATAAATCCATACCAGAGTTAACATTTTATTGTATGACAGTTTATTTTGTCTGCATCTATTTTAAAAGATTAGAATCTAAATACCTGTTTGTTTATTTGTTTTTTCATTATATGTTGAACAAATCATTCTTTGCTGAATGTTGTCATTTGTCATGCAGGTAGAACAACTGTGCTAAAGCAGCAACTAAAATATACAAAGTGATTAAATAGGGCAAACTGTTTGTGTTGTGTGGAAGTAGACGTAAGTCAGTATGTGACATCTGCCGAAAAGAGAACATCTCTGATCTCATCTGCCACAAAAATGACGTGTTGGTCTATGTGTGTGTGTGTGTGTGTGTGTGTGTGTGTGTGTGTGTGCCAGTCAGGGTAAGGGCCTGCATCACACTGCTGATGACCTGTCTAGTCCAGTCAGACCCCAGTGGGTGTGTATGTCTGTTTGTGTGTGTGTTAAGGGGGGTGGGAGGGAGTCTTAAAATGTCACTTCCCTGAAGCTGCATCTTTGACCTGACGGAAACCAACACACACACACACACACACACACACACACACACACACACACACACACACACACACACACACACACACACACAAACGCACATACATACCTTTTCTTGTTCTTTTTCATAAATAAATGTTGTCAACAGACAGTAAATAACAACTCTGAAAGCAGCACATAGAGACTTATAAGACATTGTCTCTGTCATACTAATGTGAGTTACATACATCTTGTATATCAGTGAATCAGTGGAAGTGTCTATGATGGTTACCTCTTACAGTGAGTAGTTTGGTGGAACACTCATCTGATTACCAGTGTTTTGGCAGGTATTGTTACATTATTGACACAGGTTTTGAAGAGTATTGACATTGTAAGAGTAGTAGTGGGCTAATTGATCAACCACTTGCTTAATGCTGACAACATTAAGAACAGGTTGGAACTCCATTACTATGATGCTCTGAACAACCTGACATCAAACACACCACCGCACACACAGACACATGGGGCAACCTAAGGGATTTGTATTTTTCGATACCTTTGACAATATATTTTTCGATGAAACCCTTTCTTTAAATTAAACAACTCACCAATGCAACTGTGTTTAATGTGGTCTTAACACAATCAGTTGTACAAGAACTTTGGTCTAAAATGAGGAAAGTTGTGATTTAGATCAGAAATTTCAGTACTTTTTGAAATTCGATGTCATAGGACATATTTCGGTCACATTTAAAAAGTATTGAGGTTCAACGCCCTAAACATCATTGATGAAAGGAGGAACAAACTTTAACTTTCCTCTCTCTTTCTCTTTGATGTTAAAACAACTAAAAGCAACACTGTGCCTTGGTCTGCTATCAGTTCTCTCTCTCTCTCGGTCTCTTGGTCTCTCTGTCTCTCTCTCTCTCTCTAAGATGCCAGCCATAATGGCAGTGCCAGGCAGGTGATGGTGATGCCAAGCTGGAATGACATGCACGCACGCACACACAAGCAGACACAAACGTATCCCTACGGACGCTCTTAATTAGACTCCACCCGTCCCCCACGGTCCCTGTGGCAGGCGAGACAAAGGGAGGCTCACTCGTTTGGACGTGTGAGTGTGTCTCTCTCTGTGTGTGTGTATTGTGTGTTTGTGTCTGAGGGGCCTATCTTTAGCAGATGCTCATACCTCTCCCGTCTCTCTGTGTGCGGAGCAGTGGTGCTATCATTAAAGTGTCATTGAGAAGTGGCACCACTTAATTTTAGCTGCTCTCACTGGGGGCACTGGGGGAGACGCTGGAGACTGAGTAGGGAGGGAGGGAGGAGAAGAGGGAGAAGAAATGGAGACAGAGAGGGAAGCTTGTAGAAAGATACAAAGGTTAGATGGAAGGGATTAGGATGGGGAAAAAAATCATGTAGGTTTAACAGAAAAAGCAAAAGAGGGTGTACTATTTCCACAGGAGCAACAAAGAGAAAAGTGTGTTTAGTTCAACATCTCATAACATCTTGTATTCTTTTGCTCCTGAACAACTTTCGGATACAGCCTTCTTTGTCAGTGATTGAAATAAAGTCTGTTCCTGTACTGGCATAGAGTCATCTTGATAAAATGGACAAAGAAAAACCCACCAAACTGGCAATACAATTTAGAAATCAAATGTAGAAGAGGTGTCCTGATAGCTGTTACATACCACTTAACAACAACATCCCTGGATCTGTTCTAGCTGGGGACAATTGTTGCATCTTAACCCCCCCGCCATATTTAAATCTGCTGAATAAAAAGGTATTTTATGATGCAACCCATTAGCGACCTTGGTTAGCCATGGTTTCTAACCATAATTCCTGCAGCTACTTCACAGTCCAGAGGATTCAGAAGGCATAACCAGTTCTCTGGCCAAAACCCATGCTGCATAAATCAAGCTGCATCATGTTTTCTACAGTTTGTGTGAAAGAAAAACAAGAAAAGAATCAAACAAACGTATGACATACAAAAAAGAGGGTAGGAATGAAATAGGAAAAGAGTGAAAATTATAGAGAGCAGGGGAATACATTACACCTCCCTCAGCAATTTTCCAAACAACTGATTGCCCTGAGATGAGTTACATGAGACACACACACACAGCATCCCGGTGGCGTCGGGCTCAGTAATGAATCCACGTCTCAGGGACGTCAGGTGAGAAGCAGCACTTCCTATGGAGAACACAAAATAACCAAGTAGTCGAGTATTTGGAAGAGACAGCAGACACACAGACAGTCAGGGATACTGTGTACCTGTAGAGTGATATAAGTGAGCATATTTTCATCCATCAGAGGATGAGAAGTCAAAAAATACTGTATATCTAGAGGTGTGTATATGTATATGCATGTTACATTTTCACAGGGTCTTCCTCACTGTTCTCATTGATTTAATGACCTTGACCTTGGCATCCCCACTCTTTCCCTCCCTCCTTCCCATTTGTCTGTCTGCCCGATGTGTCAGTAAAATGTTAGCACATTGTCGCTGTCTTCAAGAGCAGGTATAGACTTGTTAATCCTGCCCCCATCCACCCTCTACTGCTATTTAGATTTTGTCTGGAAGGCTAATGTGTTTTCATAAGGCAGTTGCCAACACATACAGAACATTCTTCCACAGTCTCCACAAACTGTTACTTTTACTGGAGGGACTTTTAAAACTTCTTTTTGACTCCCTATTACCACATAATCTTTTCTTTCTCACCTCTTCAGCCTGCCATCACTTTCTCCCTTCCATCTCCATTCAAGGTCTTTACATTTTTAAAGTTTGGTGAAGTTTTACAACTTACGCAGCTTTAGCGGTGGCACTGAGCGATCATCACTGTTTTTGTTTCAATTTTAGCTGTCTGAAGCCAAACTATTAGCAATAAGAATAAAGGCAAAGCAAAAGAGGTTTTAAAGGTGTAGGATTTAGTGTCACCTAAAATGTAGTTACAGCTCTGCCACCCAAGTAGTGGAGAAACTATGGCGGAGAAGCTATGATGGCTGTGAAATGCTCAAAAAACACGAAAGGCTCTATCTAGAGCCAGTGTTTAGTTTGTCCATTCTGGACTACTATAGGAACATGGTTTGACATGGCTGATTCCTTGGAAGAGGTCCTGCCATCTCTGGAAATATGAAATACTTCTTCTAAAGTGACACAAACATAACAATTATTATTTTCAGCTTATTATGAAATATATTTATTCATATTATAAGCCATGACTGCCACATTCCAAATACTGTCCCTTAAATCTGACACACTGGACCTTTAAAGGACAAATGTTCTAGTGTAATATCTCTCCTGAATTTTCCTATTATTAGAAGCTTTTTTTACTACCTCTAGATGCTGCTGAGATGCTATGTCAGTGTAACCCCTAAATTCCACCGGGCATGGCTGCGATGCGTTCCAGCTGCGCTGCGACCGCCGGAGCTGATCGCATACGTTCTAGATGATTGTGATTCCACCAGAAGTGTCACAGCGTGTTTCAGAAGCATCACAGAAGCGGCTCTCTGCTCCTGTCCGCAGAAAATACATGACTAGTCTATTTTTGACGGATGCCATGACAAGCTGTATGTCAACCAGCACATATTGAGCTGACCTGAATTCAGACATAGAAACGGCATAGAGAATCTGGTCAAATCTTTCTAAATAAAACACCCTGTGCAGACTCCCGATCCTAAAAACAGTCAAAAGGGAAACAATTCAACTATGTAGAATCCATGGTAGAAGCACGTAAAGCAAGGACAAATGACCAAATCTGAGCAAGTTAACAAAGTCTGGTGGGCAAAACTTCAAACATTTTTGAAGCGTTCCTGGGGGGGTAAGAAGTCATGTGGAGAACGGACCAAAACTGCATCGCAGCCTTGACGTCACAGAGTTGTGCCCGGTGGAATATGAGCACCTGCCAGACCTTGCCTAATAGAGAGCTGAAGATAAACCCAAACTTCCTGGTTTTGTTTCAGAAGAAAACCTCATTTTAAATCCCACTGACCCCATAGCCTTAGTATGCATCAGTATTTGTTATTCACTTCATAAGGACATGTCATTGTTTATGTAATACATTTTTAGTGACTTTTAACAAACATAAACCTTTCACCTTTGCAGATTAATTTCACGGCTCAACAAAAGAGATGAGAAAGTTGGAAAAAGGGCTGTAGAAGAGAGCATTAGTTTGATGAAAATAGAAGAACCCAAGTCACGTTGACATAAGAACCCATGCTGCAGCACTTGTTTAGACAGTAACAAATGTGTTAGTGTCACATTTCATTGCATTCTACGTAATTTCAGGTGTCTGAGCTCAGAGTTTTTCTGCATGTAAGTACATAATACAAAGGACTGTATAGGGATGATATAAGCTCAAGTCATGGGGGACCAAAAGCTTGTTTTTTGTCTGCCACAAAAGCATTTTAAGTACAAAAACAATATCAGCATTTGTGATGACCCTTTAAGGTCAGAATCACCGTACAGTATCTGAATACAAAGCAAGTATCTTAGTCCTCCTCCCAACCAGAATGTCCTTCAATATTGTTTTAATACGCACTTCCCATAGTCTCCTCTTGCTCACCTCTCCTTGCAGCCACCCACTGCTCCCTCCACCCTCATTGTCTCCTTGTTTGCACTCACTGTCACACAATTTTGGCATCTGCTCCCTGAACCACCACCCACATGTCTCCCCACTTTATCCCAACCATTACAACTCCATATATTCCTCTACTCACTTTACATCTCTGTCGTTCTTTTTTAAAAATCTCTGTCTGCATGCTGTGTCTGTGTCTCGTCTCATACGATGTGGTGAACTCGATAGGGCAGCTGACTCCAGTGTCCTGATATGAATCTCTGTGTGTTCTTGGCTGGTGTTTGATTGTAGTACTTTCAGTGTTGGGACCCCTAGTGTCTTTTAGCCCTCGCTTCTCTCAACGTGTGATCCTTCTTTAACTTTTCAGAGTCTTTCCCCTTGTCTACAGTTTTTTCTATTTTCAATACTGGTTTGCATAAAAATATATTTAATTAACTGTAATATATTAGAGACAAGTGTGTGTGTTTTCATTTTTTATTAAATATACACTGTGTGAAAATATATGTTTTCTATACAACAATCACACATCTTTTTTACACACCACCTCTTTCATTGTCTTCACATTTCTCACTTTTTTAACCTGACCTGTTGCATTATTCATTCACACACACTTGTTTCTATTCTTTCTAGATGTCTTTTATAAAAAATAAAAACAATTAAAAACAGACAGTACAGTATATGACAGTACAATAAAAATGATTAATCCTAAAGATAATTTATACAGACAAACAATGTATCAAAACATAAAATATTTCATTTTCTTTAGAACTAGATAATGGTGAGGCCTGAACTTTTTTATTGCACTATAGATTACACTTCAAGAGGCGTATTGTAGGAGCCACTTAAGACCATAAAGTTGCACAGTAATTTAAATCTGAAAAAAATATGAAATACATATTAACCTATTTGCATATGCATCTATGCATATCTACATGTTTCTTTTGTAATGCAATGCTAGAAATGGGAGCAGCAATGTGTTCATCAAGTTGTTATACACAACCACTGACCACTATACACACTCAGGTAGTCTAGGTGCCATAAATACAATTCATTCAAGTCATTTGATTAACTGAAAAATATCAATTAATGAAGGTCTTCTTAGGTTTTCCTAAAGGCATGATCAGTTCTCAAAGTTCCAGGTGTGGTTACAGCAGTGACCGAGCCGTAACACAACAGTGATGACATCAAGCAAGTGTGATATAATTCAGTTGGTGTTTGACTGCTGTAGTTATGCATTTGGATCACTAATTAATGGTCCAAAGTGTTGCCTTTGTACTCAAACCAGCATTTAATCACAGAGGGTGATTTGTCATGGCTGCAACATCTGTCCCTTACAAGTATTTCTGCACTCTACATCCTCCGTGTGAGTGTGTGTGTGTGTGAGTGTGTGTGTGTGTGTGTGTCATTTACAAAGTGGGATAGGGTCATAGGGTTTGTGTTATAGTTAGATCATGATAGTCTGCCATGAGAAGAGATGACAGGAAAGGAGAAAGGAACAAATTGTACAAGAAAGAAAGAAAAACTAAGAAGTGAAAATCCAAAGGTGATAATTAAACCAAGAAAAGTAAGGTGCGAAGGACAAATATTGAAGGAATGAGAAGAACATTGCAGATGAGGAAAAGAGAACTGAGAAGAAGGCATCGGGAGGTGAGAAAGGAGATGAGCGAGGACCTGAAAAAGGGATGAGAAAGGAGAGGTTGAGGAGGAAAAAGGAGTGAGGCCCTCTTCATTTATTGCTCCAGTGGAGAAGAACGTAGAGCTCTCTAATGGCGCTGCCGTGGTAATAACAATAAAAACCAGGAGAACAAGAGAAAAAGAGAGACAGAGAAAGACAGACAAAAGGAGAGAGGTTAAGACAGAGGGGGAAACATAAAGCATGATTGTTTTCTTTCTACATTTCCATATTTCCCCATCTAGCTCCCCCTTTCCCTTTCTTTATCTGCACCTCCACCCAACACACACACACACTTCCACCCTCTCTTCCTCTTTTCTGCCTTTCCGCTGTTGGCGCTGTGTGTCCTTGCTCTATGCTTTGTTAGGCAGGGCAGTGGCACTGCTGTAGTTGCTGTGTCAGGGCTTTCTATTGGTGGTGATTAATGTATGGAGATGGACTGATCGTCACAGCCACCAACAATATTCTCACCGCCGGCACGGTGGAGGTACACACAGAGGGGTAGGGGACATGGAGACAGCCTGCACACGGGTGTCAGCAGCACGGCATCATAAATGCTTGCTGTATTTAGACACATATCAGGGACAATCGTGCACAAAAGTGTGTACAAAAGTGCATTCCATCGATAATAGAAAAAATAATATGACTTTTTTCATTTTCTTTTTCTAATTATGAGAAATGATTTTCATCTCAGAGTTATGGGATAATTGCAAAGTATACAATAATTAATCACAAATCTTTATCTTACATTTATGATATTCTAAGTCATAATAACAAGATACAGAAGTCATGTTTTTTGTTACTAATGTGTGTTAAACCATGCACATTTAGGCCACATTCAGCAATCCCCTTTGCTTCATGATCACTCTGGTTCAGGGAGCCTTCAGTTCCACTCGTGCAGTTTACACTCGCTTACAAGTCTGTTTCTATTATTATTATTATATTTGTACGTAGTAATCCTTTTCAAGCTGCAGAGAGGCACCAACTTAGAAAGTGATACTTTTTCCGCCAAATCCCAACATGACGAATTTCTCCTTTGGAGATCAATAGGCAGCTTTTGTGTTAAAAATAATATCAGTCTCAACTAAAGATGTGTTAATAGAAACGCAATTTGACACAACAGACATTATCAGGCCAGGGGTGGCCTCATTACATCAGATCTTTATGAATGAACCTGAAACACTGTGCAGTGCTGAAAAACAGAATAATAAAATAAAACGGAGCACCAAAAACAGTTGTTATTTAATGAGCGTAATTAACAATAAAATTTGTGCGATATCTGAGTACTAAATGGCGTGGCAGCTTGGCATTTCTGTCCACACTGCATATGTGTATGTTGTGATTAGGCCACTGAGACAGTAGATAAATTAGCTTTGGGAAGAAAATGAAGGTGCAAGATATACTGGATTGGCCTGTGAGAGTTCATGTAGTAAGTAGCCACACACACACACACACACACACACACACACACTGAATCTTCCCTCCCTTCCTTCTTATCCACCTTCCCATCCATCAGGCCATCTCAGGGAGCTGCCCGCGGTTCCACTGGCTGGTTTAATTGTTAATGCTAATTGCTATTTATTGGCTCAGATGCAAATGATAGGCTGGCCAAAGTGAAATTTTATGAGGAGTGAACTCCCCCTCTCACACAAATTGAAAAAGTGAAACAAGAGGAAGAGGGAAATGAGGCGAGAAGAGAAGAGCTTAATGGCGGCTCTTTAATGGCAGAGAGCAAAAATTAAGACTGATTTAAGACACAGAGCTAAATCCCCCCCAAAAACCACTGTGAGCCCCTCTCAGTGAGATACCCATTTGGCACAGAAGGAGAGGAGAGGAGAGGAGAGGAAAAGAGAGGAGAGGAGAGGAGAGGAGATAGACAGACAGACAGACAGCACTTGCCACTTGATAACTGCAAAGACACAGTGGAATTATTGCATTAGAGGAGAGCATATGGAGAATGACACTGGGCTGAGGTCAAACTTAGCCAGCGGCAGCCTCTCGCTGGTTCCCTATATACCAACTGAGCTTGCACTTGAACATCATCCACTTTCTAATACACTCTAAAAGGCAAAGCAGTATTTGCACAGCACATTATCTTAATGTAAGCCTGACGATGTGTGTGTGTGTGTGCTCTACCAGAGTCCAAGCACAGGACGAGCTTTGCGGTCCTGCGTGACACAACGGTGTCCTCTTTTTAGGTTTGCTCATTTGTTTTCCATCCATCCCGTACTCCTGTCCTCCCTCCTCTCCATCCCTCGCTCCATCACTCTGTTTGATTGAAGGGTCTTCTCTCCATCCTCAAGGTGTGATCGCCCCGCCAATTAAAGACCAATCCAATCGCATCTCAGCTTCTGTGTGGGAGAGTAGTGTGTGCGTCTACATGTATACACTTATATGTATGAGAATGCATGCACATGCATGTGTGTGTGTGTGAGATGTGAAATCTGGGAGGTTAATGCAGTTAGGGTTATTTCACAGTCCATTAAGAAGCTTATGTTGACCTCCTGACCCTAAAGCCAACAACACAGAATCCATTATCATGAGAATAGGGCTGTGTGCGCACGCATGTATGTGAGGACTCCATTTGACAAGTTAGCATGTGTGAGAGAGATGATCAGACAGGGAGAGAGGTAAAGAGAGAGAAACAAACTCCATGACAGCAGGGGAAAACAACTTCCTGTTATCCTGTTGTCTATTGTATGGAGTGGAGGAGGAAGGACAATCAGTGGCAATGCAAAAACAAACAGAAGATGCTGACGCCACGCTTTCTTTTTCTTTTGATGGTGGAGAATTAGATTCAATTGCATAGAGCGCAAAACCTAGTAGTCACTGTACGTGCTGGAGTGTGAAGAGTGTGTGTGTGTGATGAGTGTGTGTGGCTGACAGATGAAACTATTACTGGAAAAAGAAGTTTGCCAGCTGTGAAGGAAACCTGAGTGGCTGCTACAATAAAAGCCGTGTGAAAAGAATGATACTTCACACCTTGCCTTACATACTGTGTCAGTATGTAAAATAAGAACTTCTGTGAATCTTTGGATTGTTATATTGATTCATCTTGCTTCCCAAAGGTGATATGATTAACAATATGATATTATATCACTTTTTCTTTTTTTGGGGGGCTTTTTTACATTTCTGCATTTCTAAGCTGAACAGAAAAAAAGAGCATGACTGAATAAAATAAATGAAACCGAATTTGAAGGCTCATATACAGTATGTAGTTATACAAGTTCTTTTTATTTATTATTAATTATATAATTATAATTATATTATTATAATTATTTTGTGCTTACTAAAAAATATGAAACGATCCAATAATTTATACAACGCTACACAATTACACTTTGAGTCAATATCTCTTTCTTGCAATTTCTCTCCTGTAATTCATTTACTTCAATTTCTCTTGTTCTTTTTCTCATCTGTTTATCCACTTATTTCCCTAACACTGGGCGGCTAACCCTGACCCTCACCTTGCCCCTCACTATCCACACCTCTAGGATGGTTATTGATCCACACGCACACACAGAAGCCTGGTCGCTGGGTCTATGGCTAATGGGACAAACGAGGCCAGTCTGGGTCTGGGTGGGTTACAGTTTGGAGGCCTATAAATAAACTTACAATACCTGAGGGAATGAAAAGATTGAATTTATTACATTTTCGGTCACAGCTTGACAGATTTTATTTGTAAAGAAAAGGTTCACACTTACAGAAATGAAGGCTAGACACGTCCTCACACTATATGGAGACAAAAGTGATGATAATAAAGAGAGGAAATAACCGAACTATGACTGAACAAAATAGATACATTTATTACAGCTGCTACTTCATCAACCTTTTCTTTTCATTGTGTAACATTAGCTGTCATTTAGCAGAAAACTCGACACCATGAAGTGCCACGAAAGGAGTTTACAAGGTTTATACTGGGTAAAAAAACAACAAAAGCTCTTTAACACTTCTGTTCACTGCTCAGCCCACTGACTCCCTACACACACACCTATAGACATACGTTTTCTATCCCCTTCCCCCCTTCACCTCTGCCCTCCCCTCCGATGTTTTGTACGTGTAGTGTGTGTGCTGAAATCAGTCAGCAACCCTGTATGGTTATGTGCATCTGACAGTATGTAGTTATGTGAGTGTGTGTGACAGCGCACACAGACAGTTGAAATTGATATCCCCGGCCGTGTCTTTGTGTCCCAGGCAATATGTTGCCTGTTCAGGAACTTATCAAACTGATGGATGGGAGGGGGGCAGAGCCCTGGGACCCCTGCCTTAATCAACCAAACACACCCGACAACAATTTCAGCACTAACAACTTAAGACAGTATGGTGGCATGTGCATGTGTGCAAATGGTCATGAAAACCTCTAAAGAAAAAAAAAAAAAAAGCACACATGCGAACACTGTCGACTGTAAACAAAACGTGTAGGTGTACATGCACAGACACACTTATGAAGCCACACACATACACTTAAACAGACTGTAAAAACACATCATTCAGCAGCCATGTATGCACACAATTCTCCACACTCATGCACACAACCTCTTTGTGTGTAAACGTTCTCCTTGGAAGAACCTCTGAGAAACGCAGTCCCATATAGGATGAGAGGGACAGAAAGAGACAAAAGATGGCAGCAAGGGAACGCCAATGAGAGAAAGAGTACGTGTGCAAACATTTTCATATGTTGTTGGAGTGCACAAAAAAGTTTAAGTTCTTGCAAACTTGGCATATTGGGTTTTCTTCACCGTAAATGTAAAATGTGTGAATTATGAGGGGGAAAAAAATAAAAACTCATAAATGACTGAATGACATGTTGTTGTTGATGCTCATGCTTTCATTTTTTTTTTACCCCTTTTCCTGAAAATGTATTTATCTTTAAATCAGCCGTCAGCATTAACATCAGCATATATCTTGTTTACATTAATATAATATTACCACATCATGTCTCTACTTGATAAATGATTTAGGGAGTAGTTAAACTAAACATTGACAACATTGTTCCTCCATTAGTTTTCATGAACATATTTCTCACAACATAAAAACTGATAAGATCAAATGTGCATAGTGATTTTGATAATCGTAACCAAAAACATATATTAAAAATAATTTAGAATTAATTCCTTCATCATTTCACAATCTGAATAAATCCATCCCTTGAATTCAACTGTACATATAAGCTGTGATTAAATTTTAAATTTCAATTTTAAACATTTGTCTTTGGTCTCTCTGCCGCCTGAGTGTGTCCGTGTATGTCTGCATACATACACACTAACTCTGTTTTAATGACTCTGGAAGCTGTTTATCAGTGAAGGGTATACAATGCTCTGTTGTCAGCACTGTCCAAAAAAACACTGGGACAAAGAACACGCACACATACACTCACATATAGATGACGACGCGCTCTAAATTGTCCTTCACACGGCTCTCCCTGTATATTGACTGTGTGTCTTTTTTCTCAAGCTGACGTTATTGTCAAATTGTTTCTCAAACGGGACACAATTGAAAAGGCGGACAGTTGCTCAATGGCTTGAGTTTTACCATTGATTACCAATAGGGCCGTCTATTCATCTGTCGGCTGGAGGAACGGAGAGAAACTCTGCTCTGCACTCGTCCCACAAACGCTCTCTTTTTATTTCAACACACATACACAGGTGCACACACATACACAAAAACACAGGTAGATATTTGTGTCTGTGCATGTACACACACACACACACACACATACCCTTTCATTTAAATATTGCCCCTGTTCCAACGCATTCTATTACTTGATACAGTGTGATACCCACAGATCAATTGAAGCCAAGGAGACACCAATGCGCACACACACACATACATACACGCACACACACTCACACATACACAAACACAAACACAGACCACTATGTGTGTGACTGTGTGTAGCCTGCAGGCAGATGGTATCTGCAGTAGACGCTTGTTATTCTCAACAGCTCTGATATGGAGATCATTACCACAAGGAAAACACTAAAATATGTGTTAAACACCCGAAGCGTATAGACGAGATAAAACTTTTTACTTCATAAATCATTATATTAAAGCAGCCACGTGGATGATTTTTCTCTGTAATATATAGTTGTTAAATCACTGAACACACATGCTGCAGCTAAACAGATATGGACATTATTAGGATGTAAGCAGTTTTGTTGATGGAAAAACAGACATGCAGTACGTATAAAATGTTATTTAAAATCAATTTTTTAACCAGAAATATAAAGAGAAAATTGCTAAAATGGAATACTTCCATAACTCATACACCATGATGCTATACTTAGCGATATTTTCTCTCTCAACTTCAGTACATTTCTCAGAACTTCGTTAGAAAATGTGTAAAGTAAATAAAACCAACAAATTATTAAAATGTGGTCAGGTGTCCTTGAAGTACATCAGTAAAAAAAAGGGATAAATATAACTCATATACACTGGTGTTCTGTATGCAGGGTCAGTGCAGGGTCAGAAAGTATTCAGAGCCAGCAGAAGGCTGCGGAAGTGTTCAGTGACTTTGTAACAGGAGAGGATGTTTTGTTTCACTGGGTGTCAAACATGTGTATCGTGTCAAAAACAAAGAACAATATGCTTTACTGTAATGACTGCAAAGATGTGTAATAACTAGATAAAAAAGTCCAAAAGTGGCAGATTTAGACCTAAGCCACTCTAATCTATGTTTGTCACATTTTGTATTATGCATATTGTATCAGCACTTTTAAAGCCAATGAATGTATTGTTTTATTGTGTTTTTTTTCATCTTCTTCTTGACATGTCTTTACTGCAAAAAGATTTAGATAATAAAGTGTAAATTGAATTGTTTAAATCTCCTGAGCACACATGTAACAATGAGACAGTAGGTGCGTGTGTGAAAATATTATAGTCATTAATTTAGAATCAGTATTTTCCAAAGGTCCAATGTGTGACACACATAAACAAATAAACAAAGGAAGTAAAGAAAAGAGAAGAGTGGATGACAAAAGAAAAAAAGAGACAGAAAGAAAAGTGAAGTGAAGAATAAGAGGGTGAACATTATTTTTCTCCTTCTCTGTCCCTTTCTCCTTGGTGGCACTTTCCAACAGTAAATAAATTAGACAATGGAAGTGTGTGTGTGTGTGTGTGTGAGAGAGAGAGACACACAGAGCGAGGAAGATAGCACCAGATACATTACAAGGCCCATGGTGTGTGTGTGTGTGTGTATATGTTTGTACTTGCACAGAAACCCTCACTGCTCTCCTCTGTTCCTTCCCCTCTCTCTGTTTGTGAGTGTGTGTGAACGAGACAGTATCTGAGGGAGCGTGCGGTGCTAGATTGATGTGTACCGCCGGCGTGGCCGTTTCTGCTGAGAACGGCCACACTACTCTGCCTAATGATGCCACATCCATCCTGGAGCGCCGAGTGCTATGCAGGAAGGTGTGTGTGTTGTGTGTGTGTCCACAAGGCGTCTATCCTGGGGGCTACAACGCAGCACCTTACACAGCCTCTGATCACTCTTTATTTGGCACCGAGCATGTGTGTGTCCATATGTGTGTGTGAGTGTGAGAGTGAAGGGTCCTATGCGCCCATTAATATTAAATATAGATACCCTTGTCAGTGAATTACATCCACTGATCCCATATCCTCCTCTCAGGGAGGAGAGGTGAGGAGGGAGGAGACACGGGAGGTGAAGGAAGGGAGAGATAAAGTGAGGAAGGGAGAGGAGGAGGACAAGAGGTGAACTGGGGAGAGGAAGGTAGATAGGGGGTGAGGAATGGTTATGGTGTGGGAGGAGAGGGGGAGTAAAAAGAGGAAAGAGAGTGAGGATGTGGAAGGTAGAGGAGAAGTGGGAAAAGGGCATGACGAGGAGATGAGGAGTTAAAGGAAAGGAAAGGAACTGAAGAGGACATGGAGAGGATTATGGCAGACTTGTCTTGTTAAAAGTGGCTCATAAATGTTTAACTTGACCACAGACAGTGGGTGAAAGGGCGGGAACAATGAAGGTAGAGGAAGAGGAAAAAAGGAGGAAAAGAAGTGATTATACAGAGCTGAACGATAGAGAGGAAGTGCAGGAAGATACAGATTAGAAGAGAAGGAAGGGGATGCAAAGGTAGGGAGGTGGAGGGAGGGGGGGCTGGAGGAAATCTGGGGAAAGAGGGACTACAGAGGGGACTAAGGGGTTTAGGGATGGATGGAGGGAGGGAGGAGGGGGCAGCTGATTGATTGTGCAGAGTGTTGGAGACTTGAGGAAAGAGGGATGAGGAGAGGGGGAAAGGGAAAAGAAAACAGAGGACTGAATCCATCACTTCGAGGGAGGAAGAGAGAGGAAGGCATTGGCATGCAAAGGCAGAGAAAAGAGAGATAGAGAAGATCAGAAAGAGAAGTAAGATTAAGCTGGAGTGAAAAGTGAAATACAAGAGAAATAGACTAGACGGATAGAGATGAGAAGGGACATCAACAGACCAAGAGATCTGTTGGATGAAGATGTAAGGGAGCAAAAAGTGATTGAGTGATGACGGATGGAGGAAAAACAACGGCGTGAACGGCAGCAGCTTTGACCTGTCATCTGTCTGTAATGAAGGAGAGAAGGGAGGAAGAGAGGAAAGGAGGAGTGACAGTTTGATTTTCCTAGCCAGGCGTTCATTCCCATATTCCCTGGCAAGCTCTCACCTGATGGAAAGATGGCAGAAAATCAATAGTCCATGTGCGTAATGGAGTAATGACTCTGAGTGTATGTGTGTGTGTGGATAATGATAAGTGTGTGTGTATCTGCCCGATCCCTAAGCAATCACACACAGCTTAAGCCAGTCCCAAGGGGTGGGGGCCACTTTAACTAACAACTTCATTACTGCAGCCACACACACACACACACATACACACACACACACAAGCTCACATTCACACACCAAACCATGCCCTAACACAAACACTGTTGATCAAAGGCAGTTTTACAATGTGACTTATCTCATTTTAGTTTTATTTTTAAATGAAATCCCACAAGTAGTTACACTGAAATACTTGATTTGAACCCTCATATACAGAGTTTACTTCCCCTGTGATTCACAGTGAATGTGGCACCTCTGCTGTGAGGGATCACTTGAGATCCACTGGTGGTGCCTACAGTGTCATTTTGATGCACCCAAATACTTTGGTGATGAGAAAATTGCTTTAAAACAATGTTATTTTCTTTAAAGGGCTACAAATACAGTCCAGGTGTATCAGCATGGTGTCCCTTTGTGAGTGTGCATGTTTATCCAAACACCTCTCAAAGTGTTTCCAGTCTCTGCCAAGTTGTTCCGAGGCTGTGAAAACATTCCCAGTTCTGGGAATGCGAGGCCCTGGCACACACACACATGCAGAGATGCACCTCAATCAACCAATTAGGTCATCAAGGGGATCTCTCATCACAAAAACAGGCTCACTGCCATGTCCAAATGATGGGGTACTGACGTGCAAACACACACACACAAACCACGTTTGGCTCTAAACTCAAGAGACGCTGATCCACAGAATACACATACATGTACACACACAGTTATACTCACGCCTCCCCCAGAAACACACACACACACACACACACACACACACACACAAACACAATTCAAACACACACGTGGCCCCTAACTCATTATGGGTCCACTGATCAAAAAGAATGATGCTCCCCATAACTATCTAACAGAGGAGGATGGCGAGAAAAGAGGAATTTGGACAAAAGGCGGCCCGTTGCGGCTCGGCGGCGGCACAGACCGGCAGCTCATGGCGGCAGCCCCCTCTGTTTACTAGCGGCTAATTAATTCGCCACATATGCTGAGAACATCTGTCGCTAGTGACCTGCCGGGAGAGCAGAGGACGCACTGCTGCGACGGCCCGCTCCCCCCCACTCTCATTAGCACACACACACATACAGTTTCATACACACACGTACACATAGACACGGATGAATGTATGCGCTTGTGTGTGCATACACACATAGCTTCACATACATGTAACTATGTTGAGACACATAGACAAAGTTTGATCTGTCATTAGTTTCAAACTTGTTATTATTAGATTCAAAGAGTTAAACAATTCAATGTGTTTTGAATTGTTTACTAATTTTTTGTTTACTAAACTAAATTTTACTCTTTGGCGCAGTTACCTACAATATCAATGTTGACTACAATGCTAAAATATTAGAATTTTATATATATAAAGAAATATAAAGAATTAACTTCACCTTACAGAAACATAGAATTCACCTCGGTGGCCAAACAATGTAATATTGTTATTCTGCATTCGTGTTCATGAAGGTGTAGTCACTTGAAGGGCAGCCAACTTTCAAAGTTGTCAAAAATCTATCAGATGTGGGCAGATACTTATGTAAAGACAAATTCAAGGGCTTACATGATGCTAAGAATTAGATGCTAAGAACTAATGAAACATATCAATCAGAACACAAAAATCTAAATATTTTTAGAGTCAAAAATCTCTTTTGTGTGTATTGTATTTTGAGAGTTGTATCAGCAAGAAGCACAGCAAACGCACACTCTCATCCATTCCTATAAGCTGTGTGAGTGTGTTTATCTGTAAAAATTTGATGTGTTTTATTAGTTAATGTTAATCCACTTTAAAGACAGACAAATAACAAATACCACAGTCAGATTGAGATACATAAAAGGAGGAAATAAGTCCCCTTAAAAAGATAATTATAATAAGAAATACCATGGTCACATCAAAGATTGTGGTATGTTTATGTTATTAAAAGTAAAATAACATAAGAATATTATTTGCAGTGTATCATTGCAGGTGTCGGTAAGCTTATGTGTCCACATATGTCTAAACTGTATGTTTCTGCATTTTTAATTCAGCGCATTGTTGAATCGAAGTTCCAGCCCATTCCACACCTTCAGTAAAATTTAGCACACTTTTTGTCTGCCATTCTGTCCTTCATGCTGCGCTGTGCCGAAGCCAAACTTGGCGAAATAAAAAAAGTAAAGCCCTGCGACTGTGCAAACCGCAGCACCAGCAGAAAAACTCCCACCAGCCAATCAGATTCATTAACCTCCACTATCCCACAATCCCCTCGGGGGGACCTACAGAGACAAAGACAAACTCTCTCCCCCTTGTGTCCTGCGTGTCCCCCTCTTTCTCCCCCTCTTTCCTCCTCCCACACCCCATAACAACCACCCAGTCCCCCCCCACCCTTCCTCACATACCACCCAACAACCAGGTTTTCAACACAGGAATAACTATCAGGAACATAATTAATAACACTCAGATCTAACCTCTTGCTACAAAAAATAAAAGACACAATTATGGGTCATTTTCTGAGGAGTTTCCCACTAGTGTGGAAAAAGTCTTAGTTGTCATAATTAAGCATCAAGATGCACTGATGGGTACAGTGTGGTCCAACTGACCTGAGTTGGGCTGTTATGGAATATCGATCGCAGCTACTAATAGCTGATACTTAATGCTATTATTATTGCCATATAAAGATATTTGAATTTCATGATATTTATATAACGTTAGTCATTTGGCAGGTCATTTAGGTTGCTGCCTCATCTGTCCCTGTTAATCTGGTGAGAAATCAATTAAAGTGTTCACATGTTCTCCTCACCTTCAGCTCCACTGAAGGCCTCTAATGCAGCCAGCCAGTCAGCAAACCAATCAGTCAGTCAACTACTCTTGTGTAACTTAGTCAACCGACCACCGAACAAGTCAACAAGTCAGCCACTCGGTGAAGCAGCCGACCAAGCATCCAGTCAGTCAAGCAGCCACGCAGCCGGTGAGCCCCCCACCTGTCCCTGCTAATTTGGTGAGGAATCAATTAAGGCTGTGTTTGCTGAGTTCTCCTTGCCTTCAGCTCATCTGCTCCTCTCTAATGCAATTGTCCTGTGTGCTGCGTGCAGAGCGGCATAATAAAGTGATAAGGCTAATCAGGTTGGCTGCTCCTCTCCTCTCCCCATACGCACACTACACTTATTCTATTAGATGTGTAATGAGATTCTGCACTCCATCAACACGATGCCGCTACGTGTGTGTGTGCACATGAGAAAAAGTGTGTGTCTTTATGTGTATGTGTGTGTGTTTGAGCAAGAGAGCTTCTGTTCTTGCAGAGGAAATTTGCTCCATTTACATTCTATCATTAGCTTGAAACAAATGTGCCCTTGAGCTTAGCGCCCCTGTCTCTCTCGGCTGCAAACACTTTACTTTGGCAGGCGATCATAGTAACATGCGCGTGCCTGCACAGACGCACACAAACACACACTCGTGGGAAAGATACTTCAGCATATAATCGAATACAGAAATGCACAAACACACACTTAAATGAAACTAACGGCACAAAGTATTACTCAAATGAACGTGTAATGCTGCATGTGCGGGTGTGAGATCATTAGCTTAGGAATCATCTTACTTTTCATTATGTAAACACGCACGAAAGCAAATATGCACGCAAGCACACATACACACCTTATCACTTCTATCCATCCACTCATCCTTTCATTCATCCATCCAACAACCACATCTTACCTATCACATACACACACCAGTCCATTCAACCCACCACAGACACACACACATACACACACACACACACACACACATTTACATCCCCCATCCAGACAAGTAGAGAGAGTGATGGTCGAATAGATGTAGAGGACACGGGGCTCTATGATGTGTAGAACAGTTCTGGTCAATGGGCCAGATAATGAGTTGCCATAAACAGCAGCAGTCTTCCACTGTCCAGCTCAGCTCATTACCGTAGCTAGCATATGTAATCAGTGTGTTGCTGGGGCGTGTCTTAATGTACTCTACTCTGCTGTTTCTCAAAGACAGGGCTGGGCCCACAGGGTGGGTCACGAGAAGGTAAGAATGGATCAGTGGTTCTTCCTCAGGAAACATTGGTGATTGGTATTCAAAGCTGCGAACACTGACCAAGTTATGAAGCCCAAGTCTTCTCAATTCTTATGAATGTAATTTAGGCTAAATAAGCTAAAGAGCACATTGTGTGGTGCAAAATAAAATTTGTGACCCAAAAATGTCATTTCTATTTAAATATAAATTAAAATTGCAAACAATGTTGAAGTATAAAGTTAATTTGGCTGCCATTTTTTTGCTTAAGCTTATGTATATTCTCTCCTTTGTGAATGACTTCATTAACATAAATCAGTGGGAAGACAAAACAACAGAGGGTATACAGTATATGGGTATTTTGGAGGCCAGAAAGCTGTCACAGAGACATAATTAGAAAACACACACACACCGCCTCACACACATACAAACACAATATCAAGCTGTGCACATCCTCATTAACTCCTCGAGTATGATAAAACACGATTCTCTCTCATCCCACCCAAGATTCTATAAAGAGGAGATAGTATTTCAAGCTGCCGACACTAAATCTCTAATTATAACTTTATTTGAAGAAAACAAGGGAGCACTTAATAAGCAAATGAGAGTGATAATAACTTGGAATATGGATTGGACTTAACAGACTAGATTATAGGGGTGAACCCCTGCTGAGAGACAGAGAGAGAGAGAGAGAGAGAGAGAGAGAGAGAGAGAGTTGTAAATAATGTGACAGAACGAGTAAATTATGAGGCTAAATACTCAAAGCTGTAATTATGGCTTTCTTTGAATAGAGATGAGTAGGTATGAGGATGATCGGATAAAAAAAAAAAAGTTAACTGCTTTCCTCATTTACTCTCATTCTCACACTACAGAGGCTCATTCTGCATCTGTTTTCTGCCTCTCACTTTTTCTGTCTTAGTCACTGTGTTCACCCAGATCTTTATAGACACTGTAAAGTTCATTCAAATGAATAGAAGAGGATGCAGAAGATTCTCCTTGTCTATTTTTACTATTTAAAATCATTTAACGGCTCCTTTAATTTCCAGGTGACACCCAGTTTATTCATTATGCTGAGCCTGAGCCTATGATATAAAGCTCTGAAGGAGCAAATAACCTGATAATGTCATCAGGGTTGTGTTTATTTGGGGCTAAGAGACTAACATTTTTTTAACAGAAACGTGGTAAAGACTGAGGGAGTGGAGTTAGAAAGACATGGGTCTAGGATCCAGTGCTTTTGCAGCACATGAGGGACTACAAGTGCACTACTGTGTACTAAATTACTGGATTACTCAAATACTTCAAATTTTAGTACTGGTGAAAAATAATGTTAATTTTAGGACCTACCTAAACATTAATATATTATTACCAATTATTTAATGTAGTAGAATAATAAAAGAAGAATAAAAACACCGTTAAAGATCCACAAGACTTCCATATTAAACGACAAAATACTCTGTAATGGCCCTTAAGAAGGAAAACAAAAACGTTTTCTGATCTGATACCCGTATCGGCAGGACGGCCCTGTTTGTCTGAGCCATCCAAAACTGTCACAAAACAATAAATCTGTTTTATGATCTGCCAGCAGTTTTCTTAAAGTTTGGTTAGGTTACATGACTTGGTTAGGTTTGAGAAATATGGTTTGAGTTAAAATAACTGCTTAGTTAAGGTTAGTTAAGGAATGTCTGTGGGAAACAGGAAACATCAACAGTCTCTTATGTTTAGTCAGCGGTCTCTTAAGCCATCCATCCCATTGCTGTGTAAATTCACCTGACTTCCTCCTTTGCTCCCAGGAGACAAGAGTCATAATTACTGGGACCATTAGATGACTTTGCTACATGGATGTACATGTACTGTATGTCATTTTGGAGCTTTTTTGTATGGCATCTATATTTCCAAAGCTAGTTCTAAAGCTTGGAAACTTCAGCATATACAGACGTTATCTCCTTTTGTTGCACCATTTGTGCAGGGTTGTTTTACCGATCGCTGAAAGATACACAGGCCATTTGAAGGCAAATTGTTATTCATTTTGACAGGCTGAGAAAAAAGGCAAAGACCCACAACATCATTAAATAATGCCATATGTCTTAACCCATTGAGCTGTCTGAAAGAATACCAATCCTATCTAATCTTATGGTACAAGTCAGTATAGTCGTAGTTAAGAATCGGTGGTACTGTTATGACTTTTCAACCCCAATTTAACACACGATCCCAGCTCTCACCAGGGTCTCTCTCTCTCTCTTTCTCTCTTTGTCTATCACACTCTCTTTCTCTCAGTCACCCCTTTTATTCCTCTCCGTCTTCCGTCTGTTTCTGCACTGTTCTCAAATCTCTTTAGATTTGTCTGGAGCTACAGGATATGAAATTGACTTGTAAAGAGGAGACAAGTATTCACAGAGGATTTTGCCATTCAAGGTTGATTTCATTTTATTCGCTATCAGGGCTGTCTGTCTGTTTGCATGTTAAAGATATGAGCTGGGTGAGTGTGTGTGTGTGTGTGTGTGTGTGTGTGTGTGAGTGTGTGTTGCTCTGCGCTTTGTGTCTCTGCCATTCAGCCAGCTGTACATATGTCACACAATCTCACTTTCTGTACATGGTTATATTTGACATATGCTTAACGGGGGCCAGGGGGATCGCTTCCAGCATTGTGTTCTTACGTAGGTGTGTGTGTACGTGTGTGTGTGTCCCTAAGCAGCAGTCTGTGTTCCTGTACCAATCCAATGAAGTTGTCTGAGAATGACAGCTTCATTATCTTGTATGAAAGTGGGACAAATGGAGGCTTGTCTCTCTATCACTCTGAGTGTAAGTATGGAGAGCTGAAAAACCTTAACACACACATACACACTGGGACAGATAGCTGTACTTCTTTTTTTCTTACTAGTATTTCTTTGCTAACTTGTCTAAGGCTTATGGTTCAATCTTCCTCTCTTACTCTTCTCCCAGTAAGTGTGTGTGTGTGTTGGCCCCAAGTGCACCAGTGGGACCAGTAAGTGATGACTGTGTCTAAATGTTGATCACTGGGAGATGCTCTGTTGTTCTGAAATGAGGTTGTAGGGGAGATATGTGTGTGCGTGTACGTGTGTGTTTTGGGGGGTCTCTGGCAGATGTCAAACAGTTGAAGCCTCACACAGACGTGCTGACAACTCTCTTAGTAACTGGGCACCTTAGGGGGGCAAGACAGGTGTGTGTACGTATATGTGTGTGTGAGAGAGAGAGGGAAACAGACGTGACCTACCCCCCTCCATCCCATCCCATCTGCATCCTGACATCTGACAGGGGCATCACACTAGGCCAATCCACCAATCCGTGTGTGTGTGTGCGTGTGTGTGTGTGTGTGTGTGGTGCCTCACATCCAATAGAAAGGTAATAGTATGTAAATGACCCCACATATGTCATCCATGAGAAGATGTGGATGGACACACACACTTTTCCCCCCCTTTCTATTACACCTACATGCACACACACTCTTTATGCCCTCAGGGTTGGGGGGTCTCGGCCCCTGTCTGATTTCTTTGGGTCAGTTTCTCACACTTCTGACAGGGTCACAGACCTCTCCTCTCATTATTAACCTGCAGTAAAACGCCACGCGGCCAAACATTGAGTGCTTATATCGGTGTCTGTGAGTGATTTAGAGAGAGAGTGAGAGAGTGTGTGTGAAGAGAAAAAATGACTAACTGTTCATGTGTACATGGGAAACAGATTGAGATGGAGTGAGACAGAGTGTGTGTGTAGGAGTGTATAGAGAGACAGATAGAGTCACTCCGTTGTGTGTGTGTGTCCTCGGGGCATTACCTATCACATTAGCAATATGACAGACTGCCCAGCCTCCTCTCTCATTTCCTGTCAATCAAGCACAGTACATCACATTCAGCCAACAATACCTCACTTTAAAGAGAAAAAACACCCAATTACAGTTTTAACATGCTGTCCCTGTGCTTCAGGACAGTTTAATGTATATCTAGGAACATTCAGCACCATTTAGTAGCCTTTACCCTCACAGCTCCCATCTGCAACCATATCCCTGCAGCCATTTCCAGTCCCACACAGGCAGCTTTCACTTTAATTTGGTTATAATATTATGCAAAATCGCCACGAGGTAGAAGAAGAATCATAAATATTTTGTGAAAAATAATGGATGCAGCGAATATGTAAGTCGTCACCTGTTATCAAGGCATTTTGTACCTAGACTGCAAACTGATACTGCAACAGAGGAGGAACAGACGGAAGGGGATCAAAGTGACATGAAAGAATAGAAAAGAGAGAGTGTGTGTGTGTGTGTGTGTGTGTGTGTGTGTGTGTGTGTGTGTGTGAGTTTGTGTGCGCACATGCCCAGGATTTTACTTTTTGCTCCCATGATTCACAGTGTGCTGTTACATTTATAAAAAATTAAATCCCCTCTAAATTCCATCACAGTTACTGAAAGGATTATAGTGTGTGTGTGTGAGGTGACAGGTGATGAGAGGGTCCTGCACTGTGGTCACTGCTGATGCACAATAGGATTATGGCCTACACACCTACCTGTACGTGCGTGTGTGTAAGCAGAGCAGTGACCAACGGGAGAGGCTCCTGAATGATAAACAGTGACTACATCTGTCTTTGTCTTTATCTATCACTCCATCTATCTCTCCAACCATCTGGACCCTTTGTCCAACTCCCCCCACTCCACCACAACACACAAACATGCTGAGTCCTTCACATGTGTATAAGTGCTTGTGTTGTGTGAATTTTCAACATATGCACATAGGATATGGTTAAATGTGACATGGACACATTCTGTGTGTGCTTCTTACGTATACAGAAGAAATTGCAAATGTGTTTTGAATGCAGGAAGTGCTACATTTTACCACGAGTTGTAGGTCTGAGAGAATTTTCTATTCTAGCATGTCACATATGGGTTTACACAGAGGTCACTGTAGGGATAGTGTTACATCTTAGATTGTTATGGGAACACTGACTTATTCTCCTACAAAGCAGCTGTATGCTTGTGATGCTATTCTGATCATTACCATGGCAACCGAGGTCAGAGGGTAGTACTGTCTCACTCCCTAGACACAACAGATAGGTACATAACATACTCTACAGAGTCAGATAACAATGTCTGACCACAAAAGGTAAACATATTTTCTTGTTTGTATACTAATGGCCATTTATGGACATAGATTAGTCGTGACAAGTGTATTGATGAATCCTCTATTCTCCTTGTTCAAGCTTCAGTAAACCTATCAGCATAAGACATCTTGGACTTTTTCTTCACTGACTGAACTGACTATTGATGAATATAATCCTCCACATAAGTAGGGGGGTGGTTGTGGTGTATGAAAGGTACAGGATTTTGACACAGCAGACAACGGATCATGTCCACAGTCTTACATGGTAAAGGTAAAAAAAAAAAAAAAACTCAAACAATTTGGTAAAGTTAGGAAAAGATTGTTATTTTGGTTAATTATTGGTAAAGTAAACACTGTGTAGCTCACATTTCCATCTGACTTTGTCAATATTTAACCAAAACCATAATCTTTCTCTTACGCTAACCAAATGATTTGAGTGTCTAAATATAACCAGAAAAAAAAAAGTTTAATCACACTTAAGTTTTTTTGTAACTTGGCAGATACATTTATTACAAATACTTCCTCATTATATTAATAAAAATGGAATTACAGAGGCATTATGTTTCAACTGAAGTCAGGGCTGTACATTGACAGAGACTGTTGAGTAAAAACACATTAAGTGGCAGCAAGAGTGCAACACGAGTTGGACAAAGTGCAGCTGTACAATGGTCCACATATAAAATCATCTCTCTCTCCCCTCATTTGCTGACAGCTCTGTATTACAGTATATATATATCTAACTAGAAAATTTCGAAAGAAATTTTGAGTGTGCCTGACACGATGGCCCCATCGCGCCCATACATTAAGTAGCTGTCAGCGTGTGTGCGTGCTTGTTTCATACAGTCAGGCTTGTGGTTGCCAAGCAACCAGGGTCAGGTGCCGCCCAGGGCAATCAAGCGTAGCTGTGCATGCGCAGTCTCTCCCTCTGACCCTTGAGAGATACAGAAAATCTCAAAGTGAACCCCCTCGAACAGGTGGCCACAAATGCCAAACGGTGTGGCGTATCCAAAAGCCGAAATGACTGTGAGCATCCTCATCTTGTCAACCATAGGAATGCCGAGTTTCAGTGCTTAAAGTTAAAAAATGTGACCTCAGGAGATAGAGAAAGAACAGGTGCCCCGTGCTCCTATGGGAAATTTCTCCTCTTCAATTTACATGGGAGTAGATGGGGTGGTGGGTGTGTGTTGCTGGCACATCAGTGTGTCTCCCGCCAAAACTATAAGTCTGACAGCTTCAGCAGTGACATCACTGCGACCCATCGGATTTTCCTACGTTTCTATCTATAAATGATTAAATTAGAGTGACTTTTGTGGCCTCGAGAGCGGTTTACAAATGTATTTTTCGACAAATTTTTTTCTCCCTCTTCACTTTAGTATGATGTCACGCACTCCAGCTCGCGGACATTCTAACAATACACACCCATTCAATTTTTTGGCGATCTTTGGCAAAACCGTTCGGCAAAACGCTTAGAAAAGTCATAACACACAATTCCCAGCCGACCCGGTCATTTTGATACCTTTTTTGTGTATGTGCGACCAAAACTGCGGGAGGAGTAGCGTGCCGAAATTCCTGGGATACGTAAGAATAATAAGTATGGGGAATAGTATTTAGTGCGCCTTGCAGGCACACTCAATTAACCCAACACTCCCCACCCAACTGAGAATGAATAAAGCCATGTGTTAATGTTTGTGTAACACCATGTTTAGTGTGAGCATGCATTGTCTTCTTATATTGTCATGAAGACAATATCTGCACATGTGTGAAAGTGTAGCAATGTGTGTGTTTGTGTGTGGGTGTGTGTCTGCGGACCCCCAGGCTCACTCCATCAACCTCCCCTCACCACCAGCTGTCTCCCCTCATTTACATACTCTCTCCTCCCACTAATGGAATTAGCCACAAGTTTCCTGAGGTGAGGCAACACACACACACACACACACACTCACATATACACACACAGACCTATAGACACAAGTATGTGTGCTGTATGTGTGTGTGTGTACAAGATAGTTGGGTGGTGATACGTGTGTGTATTGGGGATGGGCTGCGAAGGTCAATCAGAAGACGTGCAAAGATTGTGGCTCAGTCCAAAGCTACTTTGCAAAGTGGAGTCATGATGCCTTTCAGTTTAGAGCTTTTTGAAATTCTTAAGAAGTTTAAGTAATAAGATGGGTCAGTTATTGTACCTGTTACATCTCATATATGTAACTCATTTTGTACTAAGACTGGCTCTGAAAAAATGTCACATGAGCACATATAATATGTATAAAGCCTACACACAAATTACTAGTTTCACTAAACTACAGCTTCCAGATCAAGACTGTAGTGCTTTTATACTTTCAAGCCTTGGTCAAACCGTAGACTCCTCAGGAACTTCTCTGTCCTGACCCCACAAAGGTGGAAAAACACCTCCACTGGAATCAGGACAGAAGAAGCCACTACTCATCTTTTGCAGCATGCTGAAACTATCATTTTTAGAGTGATCCTAAACATCCTATGTCTAGCTCTTGCTAATATCTAATTAGCAACAACAAAACCTTTTAGCACTTGAACTGTAGAAGCTGAGGATGCACTTTTAGGCCTTTTGTTTTGTAGAAGACAGTTTGACATGTCACAATAGTATAAGAACAGGTGTAAGTTATAAATCAGTGATGGCTGAATTAGCACTGTCACACTGACGTGGCTTACTGGGACACTTGAATACACTTGTGAACTGGTCCAGACCTGAGTTAGAGACCCTCCTACCCATCTCTCCTTACCATGACCTTGAGAAAGTTTCATAGGTCCCATCAACATACTCTTCTGGCCTCTTTCCTCCTTCTCTTTGCCGTCTCCTTTGCCTCTCTCCACCAATGGTGCTCTGTTTCCTTTTGTTTTGTCCTCCATCTCTCCGTCAGCAGGTCCCGTCCATCAATACAGAACTGTCAGTCACTGGAGTGACAATTGGCAGCTGTCGATAGAGTGTAGAGGGCCACCAGTCTGTATACAGGCTTCAATTCCTAAAATGTTATCAGCTGCCAATATATAAAACACACACACACACACACACACACACCCACACACACACACACACACACACACACACACACACACACACACACACACACACACACACAAGCACACATACAGCTTGACATGCACAGAAGCACAAACACACACACATGCACACACACCTTATTCTCTTTGCATCCTCATCACACTTGATCATCGCTGACACAGGCAAATCTGGTTTGGTAACAACGAGATCAGATCAGATGAGGAAACAAAGAATCACCTTCTGACTATACAATCTTTAGCAGCGCGTGCGCACACACGCACACACACACACACACACACACACACACACACACACACTCTTACTGATGAAGGTCTCTGACACAGACAGGAGTCACTGACACATGGCTCCCCCTACTGGAGACCTATAAGACCTTTGGCAATGACATTCCAGTCCCTGGTTACACTGTAGCACATTAACATTCATTAATTGATTCAATCATCCATCTATTCATTAAATCACTCCTCCCTCTCTCTGCCATCATTTTCCCTTGACTTTATCGAACACTTCCTTCTTTCCTTCCCGCAGTCTCCTCTTATACATTTAGTTGGTAAACTTGTGTTCTTGTACCCTTCCATTCCATCTTCACATTTCTCTCTCTACAGCTGGTCTCCCCTTTCCTTTCTTTTCTCATGCCCTGAATGCCCTTTGAAAGCTTGTTTGGTTTAAGTGTGAGAGCTGAAAAATGTGGCACTGAATGTAGTATGTCCTCTTTGGACAAATACATACAACTTTACATTGTTTTGACCATAATCACTATCCTATCCATTATAAAATTATATCAGTTAATCAGTTTGTCTTTGCATTCATATCAACAGATAGCTGATAAGAAATGATGGTACAGAAATGGCAAAAAAAAGTGTTTCAAGTCTTTAAAAACATTGTTGCAATTAGAAAATGAATTGGGGCTGTTATATTGTTGATTTTTTAAATCTATAAAATACCAATATCATATCTGCCTCCAAAATTAAGAATCCCTTGGGCTATTGCAAGTGTGATAGGTCAAAATTGGACCAGTAACTTGGTTGGTAAACTATGATGAATGTTTACAAAAGATGGCTTGGCTGATAATTGTACCATTTCAGTCAGGACAGTCATGTTAAGGTTTTAACCATTTATTGCATCAACATGCATTTTCAGTTTGGTAGTTTGCTCATCTGATGCTCTGGAACAAATCTGAGCAAGCCTGACACAGACTGTCCCTGAGCTCACACAAGCCCTGGCAGAGTCTGAGATACACAACATTTAATGAATACATAGTAAAAATGTTCAAAATCCACAGAAATGTTAATACAAGTGGAGGCTCAGAAGGTGGAGGGAGTTAAATTTTTGAAAGCAAGCAGCAAGGATGCAGAGCTCAGCATTGTTGTATGCAGATTAAATGAGCACCAAATGTTTATATGGACTGTCTGGCATACATGATTGGAGAAAAACATGACTATAAAATTGCTTCTGTGCCTGCCTGAACTATTGCAAGGCTCCATTTGACTGTATATCATCTTTAAAACAATCTGGGGATTTGGTTAAACCTGTATGATCCCCGGACTGCTTGCGTTTCTTGGTCTGCCATTCTTCATTTTAGTGTTTCCCATTTTTTAGATCTTAACAAACCTTTAAGGCACATTTACAGACTACAGATCATAGTTTATTTATGCTGTTACAGAACTCTATAACAGTTAATTGCTGCCTAAGACTCTGGATTAAAAGAACCGAGTGCAGCAGAACCAGATAGAAACAAACAGATGAAAAGTATGACAAGAACGGAGGGGAAATGCCCGTCTGTCTGCTCTCTTTTACGCACATGGCGTCCATCCGTATGAGAAATGTGATTACAAATGAGAGTGTGAGTGAGCGAGCGGAGTGCCACAGCTGGTATGGCATCTGGCTTGGCATATCGTTGCCCGGCCTCGCCCGCTGCCTGCGCGCTCTAATGTGGCTGTCGACAAGCCCATTAAGAAGCCATTACTAAATGCTCTGTCTCTGCTCCTCTTCCACGCCTTATAGCACAAGCCCGGGGGAATGCCAGCAACATGGAGGAGAGGGAGAGGAGAAGGGTGAGGAGACAGACAGACAGGAAAGAAAGGAAAAACATGTGGAGGAAAGAATATAAACAAGTGGAAATTTGCCTTAGAGATTTAACAAGTAGATTTAATGATCAAACTTTCGTGTCTGTGTCAGAGGCAGAAAGTGATAGAGAGGTGAGACCCTGAACTCACTTTATACTTCACCATCAAAACAGACAACTACACAAGGAAGCCCTGCCTCAGGGCCTGGTGGCAGGAGGTGTCAGGTGAGGTTCAACGCTGGTCTAAATAATTTAGACTCAAATTTTAAATAAAACTCTATATATAATATAAAACTATTTCAAAAAAGGTGTCAGAATAAAGAAAGATGATACACTTGTGAAGGATATTTTTAAGGTATTTTTCAAAGATGCAACAATTAGTTGATTAGAAAATTAAGTCTTTTTAACCAGACATTGCAAAAAAAATGGTGCCAGCTTATTAAATGTGAATATTTTATTTATATTGTTTTCTTAATCATCATCTGTGATTTGGATGACAACACAAGGTGTTTGAAGATGTCAGCATGGGCTCTGGAACATTTCATAGGCAAACAATTAATCATGAAAGCAGATTAATCAGTAATGAAAACTATCATTAGCTTCAGTCCTAATTATTTTACTTTTTTATGACAAGGCCCTAAATGACAAGATCATGAATGTCCTCAATGACACTCATCAGGACATCCATATACTCAAGAATCATGCTACAATCCTTCAGTGCATTACTAACAATAGTTAAAATACACAGTATCATTATTTTAACCATGTTGTGATCTCTGATGAAATCTGGCATCCTGTATCAGATCATTAAATACTGGACTTACTTTTCCAGACTGGATCAGAAGCCAAATCATCATAGAATCAAGATAGAATTTAAGTTTTTATCTTACTGACTGTGTAAACATTCACTTAATGGTTGTGAAATTGTACCAACGCTGCTCCCTTTTCAACATGTCAGCCTTTTATTATTGAAAAGAATGGTGAACTTGGGCTATTGAAAATTATATAGTAAATGCATAGAAAATCCAACCCTACTCTTCCAATATACAGTATGCACAGTGCAGAGCTATTGGTGAATAGCATGGAAGAACCTTTTTGTATCTGTTCTATTGCTGACACCCATCACTGCCTACAGGCACACATGCTGTCTTTTAGAATGGGTCACCAGATTAGACCTACTTGTGTTGCACATTCCCACTCAGACTCTGATTCACACACACAACATAACTGATGTAATATTAGGCAGCAGAACACTGCAAAGTGTGTTACATGAGGTGAACCCTAACTTGGCAGTCTCAAATGAAAAAAAAAGGTTCAGATGAAATAAATACAATATAATACATACATTTAGCAATCTTTATTTGTACTTCTCTTTGTACTTCTCCCTCAGGCCAGGAGGAGGTGTGTCACACAATGATGTCTGCTTTGGAGTACAGATGAGGAAACTTATCAAAGGCGTTGTAGGTGGCAAACACGTCTTGAACGGCTGGAGGGGAGGAGAAGCAAGGCAGAGAGGACACAAAGAAGAGGGATGGAGTGAAGTTTTAAATATATGGGGGGGACAAATAGAGTGGCATTAAATCAGTTTTTAGTCTCAATTAAGTCAAAATCTCAGTTCAAACATGAGCCAAAAAGATCAATAAAACCAAACCCCAGTGTTCATCCACTTTAAATGTGTCCTTTTTGATACTGATTCCTAATTCCACTATGCAAACCAATCACAGGCCCAAGAAAACTGATGATGATTTCCACAATTGGGAAAGTTGGCTGTCCTTTATTTACAAGGTTTATTTTATTCTGTGGCTGTTCATCTTATCTACTGGATTTGCATCTGGATCCTTACTGAATAAATCCAGAAATCTAAAACAATTTAAATTAGCTTTGCCTGGTGTGGTGTGATATGGTGGCAATTATTTCTTTATATACTTTTGAATAAAAACAACATTATCCCACGAAGATGGCTGAAGAAAACAGAGGCTGCCAATTTTCTGGCATTCATAAATGGGAATTAAGGTGTATATCCATCCATTATGAGTCACAAATACACTCACTAAGACTGTGTGTGTGTGTGTGTGTGTGTGTGTGTGTGTGTAGCAGTGAATTGCTCTTTTCATGAGTGACTGTGACAGGTTTCTCATCAGGCCCTGAAGCCTCCTCACAGATAGAGACCATGTACAGCACAGCCCCCGAACAACAAACACACACACTCATATGAACGCATGTTGAACTGGGTGACGGTGTAAAAGAGAGACTTTTCTGTCAAACTACAGAGTACCAGAGATGTAGTTGGTACCACACACGTGTGCGCGTGTTTGTGCGTCTGCACCGGCTGCTGGAACTAAGCGGGGCTCTTAATCACGGTTGTAACGGGCAACATTACCGGCAGCGGCAGCAGGCTAATGATGAATGCCCGAGTCTCCGTGCAAACCCTGACCTCCTTTTCTGCTGTGATGCACAAAAAGCTCTAGCTCTCTCACCAAAGAACACACATACATGCGCATTTGTGTGCACACACAAACAGTTTGCATCAACACATACACCTTGACAAAAAAATATTGGCGAGGCAAATGAACAAATGCATGAAAAATGCTTTCACACATACACAAGCAAACAGACTTTACTGTTCCATACGTGGTTCTGAGCCCACTTTTAGAAAGAGCCTGGGTGCTCGGGGAATGCACTGTGTGTGTATGCGTGTGTCTGTGTGTTTGATTGAGAAATGATACAACTTGTTCTGCAATTTGCCCTCATAACTAATCACGTGAAACATATCTTAAGTTTGGCAACGAGAGAAAAATTTAGGAGTAAATGAGAGAAAGTGAAATAGAAAAACCAGGAGAGAAAGAGAAGTGGAAATATAAGAGTGTTAAATGAAATGTAAATGAGAGGGAAAGAGCCAGAGAAATAGAAATAAAAGAGAGGAGAGATCAGCACATGAGAGAGACAGATGGTAAAAAAAAGACGTAAACGGGAGAGATTTTGCAACAGAGTGAGTGAGTTGTTATAAACGAGTGTAAAGTTTTGATGAAGGACAAACTAATGTCAGGGACTGGGGCGGTTCGGGCTTCCTGCTCCCCGGCTACCACATGTGATCCTGCCTGTCACTCACACTCCATCGCCATGACAATCATTGTAATGCCGACGCCTGGGGGCGGGGACAAGCCTGTCCTTGTAACAAACAGAACCCCTCCGCGATCTGACGCGGTGACTGCCGAGATCTTACACACACACACACGCCGACCATCACACAGTGATTCCACACAAATGGAAACTGTTACACAAAAAAGGAAATACCAGTTTAAATTCAGCTCCATTATTCAGTAACAATGATTTGATGTGATTTGTTGTCACAGCGTGCTGCATGTTTTGTCAAACACATTAATTGTGCAACATGCAGCATGTGGTTGCCTTTGCATCTGTATGCTATATGTGTGTGTGTGTGTGTGTGTGTGTGTGCTTATACATGTAATCAATGTATGCATTCATACAGGGTATTCAAGCTTGTGATCGGTGTGTTCACATATCATATGTGTTTGTGAGAGAGAGGAGTGAGAGAGATGGTGTGTCTGTGTGTGTGTGTGTGTGTGTGTGTGTGTGTGTGTGTTAGCCATGGGGTAGGGAGAAGGGACTTGTCAAGCTGAGGAAGAGATGGCAAACTGGATGGTGATGCCAGCCCTGTGTGACAGCTCCTTCACACACATACGCACACACACACACACGCACGCACACACAAGCAGTAACCCCCCCCAAACCTACCCTAGCCCACACTCCAGAGCTGTGAAAGCTGGGACACAGAAAGAAAACGAGACTGGTGGAACCTCCTTTTAACTGGAGGCTGATTGGTGTGTGTGTGTGTTTGTGGGAGGTGGTGAGCTAACGGAGGGAATGAGGGGGTTCAAAGTGTCACATCAATTTGTGGCTGTGCTGTTTCTGAAAGAGGCTAACCCCACTGCCACTTAAGCTTAACACAACAGTGAGCAGCATACTGGCAGACAGGACACATACATACAGTATACATGTGTGTGCACGTGTGTGTGTGTATACACAACTCCAGCACACACACACACACACACACACACACACACACACACACACATGCAGTATACTTGGAGACCTACACAGAAATGCAGGCGCACACACACTTTCCACAGTAGTCAAACTCCAAATCTTTCACGTCTACCTTTGTAATTTTGAAAATTCTTACTTCAGCTGAAAAACATGGAGAGAAAACAACACACATCAGTGCCGTAGGGCTTGAGAAACACAACACCATGCAAACAATCACTAAACAGACCTTGATGCATTTGAAGACTTCATCTCACACATCTGCGCACCCATACATAGTTGAGTTGAATGTCATTTTCTGTAAATCTATCAAAGCCTGAAATTGTATTTTGGTGGGATGCTTCATTGTGCCTGTGAGCGCAAGCAGCCATGGGAGGTGAGGTTGCTGGTTAAAAACCCCCAGGGGTGACCTGGCCAGGGCCCCAGACCACTTTAACCACTCGTCTCCATTAACAGGCTCCCAGATATCATTATGCTCCCTGGGGACCAGGCGTGCTCTAACCAACCATTTACCCTCTCTCCTCTATTTCTCTCTCATCTCTCCCTCTCTCTGCCATGATGTTACTCAATGAAAAAAGACAGCGGAGAGAAAAAAAATATGAGATTGATTTATTTGCTTCAGTGTTCTTTGGGATAGAGTCCTCTCCCTCCCTTTCTTTCCCGTTTCTCTCTCTCTCTTTCTCTGCAAACTGAAACCAATTAGCGAGCAGAGCACTTGTAGCGGGGAATGTAGGGCAAGCGAGGAGTAATAAAAAAGTATTGACTTTTCTGTGACTGTACGCGGCGTGAAAGGGGTGCCGCGGCCTTGTCCGACATGAAAGGAGCTCCATTAATTTCACTTATTTCACCCAGGCCCCTGTCAGGAGGCCCTAATGCGTCCCAGGCGCACTTCTCACATGCAGGCACTCAGACAGCGCAACGCAGCTCCAGCCTGGTTACCAAATGAGTTTACATTATATATCAGAGCGAGAGAGAGAGGGAAGCGTAAGAGAAAGGAGTAATTTCTAATTCCCTAGTTGAGACACAAAGCGAGGCCTTTCATACGTAGCTAATTTTGCCCCAGCCTCACCTCATCCTCCTCCCGTCTCACTTTCCCTTGCTCGTTCTGCATCATGTAAAAGCCACAGTTCAAGGAAAATTACCTACAGTACAAAAACAGGACCACAACATATCAGCCTGAGAATTAGATAGTAAAAAACTTTGGTCTCAATTTCCTAGTGGCCAGATAGTCCATCAGAAAAAGGTAAAGCAAAGCAAAAGTAGAGAACATACATTTTGGTGTGGATTTCAGCTGGAAAGGTTAAAGGCATACTAATATTATGCTTGCTTGTTTTTAGAAACAAGCAAGCATAACTTTAATAAACAAAAGAATCGTTCTTCTTTTTTATAACGGGTTAACACTCAGTTCCCAGAAAATAAAACAGAATATCAAACATTTGCTGGAATCTTGTTTTCACATGACTACAAAAGGTAAAAAGTAGTCATCTGAACTTTTCTCATTTTAGCAGCATTGTGTGTGTATGATCCTGTGTTTGCATGTGCATGCACACATGCATGTGTATGGCAGGGATAGATGCACCCCATGAATGTCTGTGTGTTTGTGTGTGTGTGTGTGTGTGTGTGTGTGAAAAAGACCGAAGAGTGAGAGGCTATCTGCAGACAGAAACTAATCAGTGTGTGTGAGATAAGAAAGCAGCCTTTATGGTGTATGGTAATCAGCCCCCCCTCGGCCTGCCACCGCCATGCATAATCACCACGACTTATTCACATGATTGATGAAATATGCGTCTGTGAAATCCGAGCTGCTTTTGTTATCATCCTGTTTTCCCCTTCTCCCCCCTCTCTTTCCCTTTCTCTCAATCTTTTTTTTGTCTTGTTCAACCTCTCTGTCTCTCTAAATATCTCTTCCCTGCTCTGTAGTGGCCAAATATGTTTGGAACCATGTACAAACAAGAAATTACACACACAGCATGGGGTCTCTCTTGAAACTATGCACATGCACACAGACATACACACTCACTCTACACATGCTTTTCTCTCAAAATGTGGTAATATGATGCATGAGAGATGTATGAGGAAAGCCACATCTTCTGAAGAGGAATATAAAGAAACAAAGGGGGAAAAAAAAGATAAGGGTAAGAGAGAGCAAGTAAACGAGGAGACACATTAATTGTTCTGTCCTGCAAAGAGAAGTGTTGGCTGGATTAGAGGGGGGTGAGAGGGAGGAAAGAGAGAGAGATAGAGTGATAGATGGAATTAGATGGATAGATGCTTCAGAGAGCTCTTGTCATTGACACTCAATCGCATCCATCAAGCCACGGATGCAGAATTCACAACTAATGCAACAAGAAGAAACAGAGACAGAAACAATTTAAACAAAAAGCAGCAGCAAGTCCATATGAGGACACAACTACTGAAGGAATGAGAAAAAAGTAATTACACTAATAGTCAGTTTCATACATGAACTGCGACCATTCAGAAATGTAGCCTTCACTAGAACTGATAAACATAACTCTAAAAACATTAGAAACATCTTTATTGACCACACTGCTGTAAGCCTTGAGGTGTCTCTTAAGTTTTATGGTGCTCTTACCAGCTAAGGAAAGTGAAAAAGTGAAGTAGAGCCCTTGAAATCATGAAGATGGTTTGGAAAGACGACTGGGCTGAAGAAAGTTGAGAAAAGGAGCAAGGAGCAGGGCTGTCAAATCAAATACATGCACGGCCACATTCCTGGTAGATTATTTTATAACGTGAATAACACATTTTTAATGTTTACCTTGTAATCACTGCTGCCGTGATAACTTTCCAGAGTTGCAAAGTCATGACTGACAGTATTATCAACTTCTGTGCAGTGTTTTGGCTGTTGAACCTGTAAACTCATTAATGTACTCAAATCGCTCTTCTTGGATCATTTCATTGTTTCACCAATACCTGAAACAACACGGCCTTACCAACACAGGCCTTGACAATGTTTTTACTTCAGGCTCCTTTCTGTTTGAATGCCTGATCAGAAGGGTAAAAAGGTTTTGGCCCAGAACATGCAGGGCTTAGACTAACGCACAAGGCAGGAAAGGACTAGGAGAGACACATCTTAGGAAGAGGACTAGGACTGATTTGGGGTGAGAGTAGGCACTGGGGGAAGGTGGGGGCTGAGACTGAGGGTAAGATTAAGACTGGGGCTGGGGCTGGTGAATTAAGGCCCCCAGCCTCAGGGTGCTATTACACATCTATAATGAGAAACGGCGAAGAGGGGGGCTTGTCTTTGCACCTCGGCACACCTTAGATTAAATATGCACAATTCCCATGCAAAATGGGCCAGGAACAGCCGGGACCAGCGTTGCTGTCTAATCCCCTGTGCTGGAGTTGTTTCAGCCAGGGTTAACAGGCTCATCAGTCAACACAGGCTGCTTAGCACAGGACATCAAGGCCATTTGCAGGTTTAAGTGTTTGTGATTGCTTCCCTTTCCAGATCCCACCGCCACCACAAACCCCCCCACACACTGGCTACTGACAATATGAGTCTGTAGTAAGATACACACAGACATACAGACAGACAAACAGACACACACACACACACATATACCAACCATCTACAGTAATAGCATAGGTAAAGATGTGGCATTCATATAAAGCTCAGACAGCTCACCAACAAAACAACTTATGCAAATCACAAAACACACATTTTTAAAGACTAAATTCCAACGCAGAGTGACACATCTTGCAACACCAAAACATTTCTTTCATCTGGGATGGATGGATAGATAGATGGATGGATGGATGGATGGATGGATGGATGGATGGATGCAGAACATGTAAAATGGAAGCAGGCAATATAAGAAAATCAAAACATCTTCTACCTGCTATTAGAAAATGTATTCTTTCGCTTTTTTGACGGCAAAACACACATGTAACTATGTATGCTGTCTGCTGCATCCTCATTGTCCGTCTACACTGTAGCTTCATCAAAAAAAACAAAAAAAAACATTTGCATTTCACAGCCAGGGTTGACTTCTATCACCAACACAATGCTGTATGAGAGGGCTGTCATGTTCCTCAAGTATGTCTGTGTGTGTGTGTAGTGTGCATTCAGGAATTTGATGGGACGCACGCACACACATACACACAGCACAGTTTACGAGAAAAGCTATGGGGGGCATGGGGCGTGGTGGTTGGAAAAAAGTTACAGCTAGGTATTGCAGATGTAGAGAATAGAGAAAAAGAGAACAAGTGTGCAAATAAACAAGACAGCAAGGGAAAGAGTGATGGCAGAAGATAGAGAGAGAGATAGGCAGTGATTATACCACACTACGTACAGTATGGTTCAGTGGAGCGTATCTGCACAGGGACAGGCAGTCCATTAAAAGCACAGACATCCTTATCCTGCTTGTCTACCTGCTTTCTCTTACATCCATGTATACATGGAGAGGAAATGACAATGCGTTTAAATACAGTAGGCACCTTTAATTTTCTTTTTTGGGTATATCGGGTATATCTTTCTAATTTTTCTTTCTTCGTCTTTATTATGGTGCATCTAGAGTGCATGTCTTATATAAGGATTGTAAAATTTCACTGAATGAGAGATTGTACTGTCTAGGACTACCACTTAAAGCACTGGCCAATAACACTTTTTCACATAAGGACACATTAATTATTGATATTTGCTGATCAAAATAATATGCTGATGATCTGTGTCATAATCTAATTGTGTCATAATCTAATATCACCCAATAATGTTTCTCTAATTTACATCAAATATATAAAATAAATGCATGTTATCAATGTGAAGAACATCTGCTCAACTCAACAAACATTCTATTTCCTTAGCGAATGGAAAATGAGAATTTTAATGTGTGGTACAGACAGAGAGAAACATTATCTTGAGGCGTGGAATGAACAAGATTGGAGCACAGCACTAAAATGCTTTGACTATAATATTGTACAGTAGCTGTATTCTATTTCTATTAACAGCAACCTTAATGCAAATTATAGAATACACTAAAGGATTACTTGACTTTTTAAAGATTCATGTGTGCTTAGATTTTTTCTTTTGTTTGCTTGTTTTGGGGTTGTTGTTTTTTTCAGCTTACAGAAAACAAATTTGTTTTAAACTTGTGTGAAAAGGCCATCATTTACAGTAGGCCTGAAGGTTACATTTAGGCCTCATGAAACAAATCTTAACCTGCTTCTTAATCTTCCTCAAGGATGTTGTGAATATTTTTTTATGATAAACTGCCGATACCATTTTATTTATTAGTTTTAAACAGGAGGGTGACACAAATTCATACGATTAAGTCAAAAAAAATGGCCTTAAGTGACCTGAATTAATCTGGTCAAGTCAGGTCCAACAGCTTTGAACATAAATAATAAAGTGTAATGTCAGTCATTCTCTTAAGTCACACCAAAATATGATTGCTAATCATTTAATTGAGACTGTCCATTTAATATCATGCTGTGTGCACTCGGCCCTCATCGTTACTCTGTATGCAGGCCTTGTGGTGCAAAATGCCACCGTAATGGAAGCGAAGTGTTGGGTTAATTGATAAATCTGAGGTCCTGAGTAGGAAGGAGTGTGGCAGAGGGAATGTTTTATGGCTGTGCAAATGAAGGGGCTGCAGAGTTTTACACACGCCGTAAAATGGTTATGGAGAATTAGCGTTCTTTCTTTCTCACCACAGTAACCTAGACACTAATGCAGCAGAGCTAGAGAGATGGATGGACATGATAGTGTCGGAAATACATACACAGACAGACACACATAAAAGGTGGACACATACGAGTTCACACATTTGCTGCCCCTGCCCCACCTAATTCCATTGTCTCTACTTGTGGCCTATTTCAGTTTAGGTATTAATTGCTAATGAATACTGTTCCCATTAAAAGGATCCCTCATACATCAGTTGTGTGCATCATGGTGATACATTATGGCTAAAGCCATTAAGAGTGAGCCAGCATGTGTGTGTATGTGTGTAGGAGCACATTTCCCCAGTTCCCGTTGCCTAAAGCTTTGCACACACAATACAAGAATGGCAATAATAAATAATAAATAAATGGAGAGTGTGTTTGAGTGTCTGTTGTGGTGAGAGGCTGAAACGAGGATGATGCTGGGGCAACATTAAAGTATATGTGTGGTTGGTATCGGCAGTGGTCTGTGTATATGTGTATATTCACGTGCATACATTTGATGTGATGTGCTCACGTAGGTTCTGATCAGACGCTAGCTTTTGAAAGTTGTGACGGGTGTCAGTCTAATGCGAGGGGAAGGAAAGGCTTGGAGCGCAGACAGACACAGACGTGACCACTCACTGTAGTGTACTTGATTAGCACGTAGCTTCCTAATTAGCTATCCTCTATGGTTACAGGCAGTACCGCTGGTGACATGGCTAATAACAAACCCACAAAATTAGCATGGACAGAGGGGGCTTTCCCATATTTGCATTTGAAATTAGTTATTGTAAGTGCACTGAGCTGGTGCAGAAGACAAAAAACATTTTAGTATTTTGTCTGAACATTAAAATGCCAGCTGTATTCAACTTACTAACTTTAAAAGGTTTAAGCACTTTTCAGTCACAAAACAAAGCCGTTAGCGAGAGATGTGGGATGTGAGGTGCAGAGGTCTACGAAGCTAATCTTTAATGCCGGACCTGGGAAGTCAAGGCAAGGGCACATAGGGGCTGGAGAAAGGGCAACCATTACACAGCCCCCTTGACCTAAGCTGGGGCCATTGAGTTCCTGGAGATGCGGGCACTAGCAACTATGTGGTTACATGTGGATGTGTGTGTCCTAATAGGCGGTGGTACATTTGCATTGATAGATTTTCTTACTGTGACACAGATGGCTAAGGTAAATAAAGGTCCTGGAGTCAGGGGCTATTTCTAGGGCTTGTTGGGGATGCTGTGTGCTGTACTGCCAAGAGCTGTGATGGTCAAGCCAGAGAGCTGTGGTCTGGAACCAGGAAAAAAACTGGGCTATGTTAATGATGAGGCTTCAGGCTGTGTAGAGGGCTAAAGCAAGGCTTAGGGTGATGATTACAAGCAGGGTTAGGTAATGTGGCAGAGGCTGGGTGAGAGGGCTGTGGCTGGGGTTTGAAAATAATTAGGAGCATGGCTGGATAACATAGCTAGATAATGTGGCTGGGGGGAGCCTGGCTGGGCACGGTATGAAGATGATGAGTACCAGGGTTGAGCTGTCCACTCCATTGGCCCTCTGAGCTGTGACAAGAAGCTCTGCTGGCTGCTGATGTAGCTGGGGGTGATGCCAACGATAGGACTAATGTACTAATTACCACAGAGCGAGAGAAGAGAGAGAGAGTAAACAGAGGTAGAGAGAGAGATACAGAAAGATGGAGCATCAGACAGAGAGACAAAAGGGGGAAAGTCTGAGGTCTGATGAGCTCTGACTGACAGCAGAGTGACATGACTATGCTAAGAGCAGGCACCACTATCACAATTCTCCAACATCCTACACAGCAGCAGCAGCAGCAACAACGTTATTTCAGAGAAAAAGGAGTTTAGCCAACGTGTGTCTGGATGGTATGCATATGCGTGTGTGTTTGTGGGTGCATGTCAAAGTGTGTATGGGTTAGATATTGTTTAGGCAAGTGGAAAGTAGAAAGCTGTCATTTTGCAGCATCCTTCAGAGAAACAATTAGATGATATGTGTGCACATGGACATACAGTACATGCTTACTTACATACTTACACTAAATATAACATAGCTTACTTATATTGTGCTGTACTTTTTGACCACTAGTGGTCGGAATGATTTGAGCAATATTGTTTATATCTCTGACAAAAGCACATGCACACCACAAGCATGGGGGGATGACACAACATAAACAGTATATTAAAACATAAACTGGTACATACATCTACTGTATATATTTATATTACCATACTGTCACAAACAATGCAGTTTTGTTGTTGCTGTGTGTTTTCAATGTAGAGCTGTGACAGTGGTGTGGTTATCGTGGTGAAAATGCAACATATTCCAACAGTTATGGGGGAACCAACAGCCTTTGTGTGTCTGTCAGTGGCAAAAAAATGTGTGTACAACAAATATCAAACATGTTGCAATGGAGTAATATGCGATTGACCCCAAAAGATTTGCAGTGATGACAGTAGTGCGCTCAATCCTGTGATAGGCATCACATGACTATGGTATTGCAGTCATGTGGTTATCATCACAGTCCTAGTTCAGTGACGGCTGATGCCTTGACTTGCTGCCTGCAATGTGTATGACTTTAGCAAAAATGCCTGTGTCTATAGTTTCTAATTTGAACGGTGAGCTAAATTATCCCTGATGGCTTGAATTTTGGCTGCGTTAGTGAAAACCATTTACTACATGTGCTCAAACACAAAGACCATACAAGTTTTCCATCAATACAGTACTTTACAAATACAGCACAGATGCACCAGCAAAACGGATCTTACTCCCCCAGCCAGCTTGTCAGCTGCAGGAGACCCCAGTCACCCGCCCACTCACTCCCCATACTTATTTATCTCCACTTCCTGGGGCCGTGTTAGTTCATTCCCCTGTCGCTGCTCTCTCCTTCTTCCCTTGCTCCTCTCTCTCTCTTGTTTCACTCCTCGTTTCCAGGCAATTGGGTCTGGGTGCTGGTGGTGGGGGGTAAGAGGTTGGGGTGGAGCTGCTGGGAACTTTGTGTGTGTGTATGTGTGTGTGTGCTGGGAAGTGAGCTAATAAAGGACGGTGATCCATGAAAGGCCTTGAGCAAAGACACAGTCAATTACCTAATGCCTGGACCAGACCGCAGGGCCCACGCACACACATTCTCTCTCTTACAGACTCAGACACACACACACACCCATGCATGCACCTCATTTACGTATACATGGAGAGGGGGCAGTGGAGGGCATAACTGGGAATTGTGTGTATGTGTGTGGGTGGGTGTGCATATGTGTATGATGGAGAGCGGCCATTTATTAAATTGCTGTCACTTTTGACAAATTTGTGCAACTCAAGTTGAAAGGGTTAGGCTGCACTGCTTCTCCGTTTTTCCTCTTTTCGTTTAGAGAAGAATAATACCTTTCTGCCCAAAACTCAGGATAAACCTGTGACTTCCATCAGTTTGCAGAGGTTGACATGTGTCATCTAACCTTGTTCATGTCCAAGCTTTAGACCATGGGTTTAACACGGTCTGGCATTGATTGACTTTGATCTGAAAGGGTGAACATGAATTTCTATAATACTGTACCTATAATACTATAATAATCACTATAAAATTATTATAGGATCACTATAAACCTTTAGCAGATTCTAGATGTTCTATCCCTTTCAACCATAAATTTTGGTCTTTGAAATCTCAGAGACTTTTGACTCTTGATTGTACAGTTAAGGTTGTTGCATTCACTTGAGGTGACTCATAAATAAAAACTCCTTTCCAAAACAATCATGTTGAATCTTCAGCAAAAATATTACATCAATCTTTTTTTAACTTAACTAAACTAATAACTAAATAAGACAGCCACGTTTATACATGATTTTCTATAACTGTGTTTTTAAGTGTCTGGTGAACAACATTAACCATATGTGATAGCATGCTGAAATAAATGGCTCATATGCAGGTTTACCACAGCTTCATTATCCCATGTAACAGACAGGGCTTGTGTGTGGAAGTGGTTTAAGTGTGGGTTTTCCACCTTGATGGATTCTGTTTTTGGAGGCCTGCCAGAAAAGGAAGCATTCATCAGCTATGCATCTCTGCACAGCACTATAGCCAGGTGGGTGAGTGGTCTCCAACGATGACTTAATTTAGGCATGTGGTTGGCATAGAATAATTATTTTTATGTTTGTAGTTTTCAACTTACCTCCTCTGTCTGTGTGTAAGCTACTATCTGAAACTCTTGGCGGAGGCTGGATAAGTAAAGGAACTGCTGCTGTAGCTGAGATGGTGAAGCATACTTCCTGTCCCTCTGGTTGGAGAATGGCAAAAAACAATGACAACAAGTTATATAATGGTTGCTGTTGAAGTCATGTTTGAAGTCAACACACAACACAAAACACACTGACAAGACACAGGGGGACACAGCTATGCAAATTCCTTTTAAAAATGTCTGATTGCACTGAGACAAAAGATTGAAGGAAAGGAAAAAGAAAGAAAACTGGGTGGTCTTTTCTACCATAGTCAGGGAAATAACTGTGCGAGACAGATCAAACAGAGGGTTAATAACAGTACTTCACACGCTCACACAACTGAGTAGATTAGCCTGTGACTGATAATGAGATTATATTCAAGTGTTTTAGCAAAGACACGTACACATACACATGCTCGATTCTTGATTAAAACTAATACAGGCCTTTAAAATAGAGCAGAGAGAGACTGTTCGTAATAAACTGTGGTCTGAAGCAGTCTTCAAACAATCTCTTCAATATACACATTAGTTTTCATAATAAGGATGTGTCCATTTGCTACTTAATGTTGCATGAATTTGCTTGCGACATTGTCGAGTGCGTACAATATATATGTGTCCACTCATGTATGTGCTCACAAGCATGTATTCCTTGGTGTATATGACATAATTAAGGAAAACCTTTATGAAACTCTTCTGGTTTATTTGTGAGTGTGATTGTATCAGAAAGCTTTTGTTGTCTAATTGTGTGTGTGGGTGTATTTTTGCATGCATTCTGTATCTGCATATTGTTCCTCACAGTGTGCCACTGTGGAATCTTACGTACTCTTGTTGTCGTAGCTGTTTCTGAGCCTCTTCCAGGTGTGTGTGAGAGGTCTGCAGACGCAACGTCAGGTCAGAACAATGCACGCGCTGCTCCCAAACTTCCCCCGGCTCTCTGAATTGACTCTGGAATAACCACAACCGCCAACACACAAACACACACACACAAGAATCAGATAATGATCACTGTATATTTCTGTTTTAGACCCCCGCCTCTTTCTTTCTCTGATCCCTCTCCCACAGGTAGTGATGGCTTACTGCTAAAACCAGAGGCCAATCCTCTTCATTCCTCCTCCTGTGACATACAATTCAAGAAAGGGACGGGGAGACAGAGAAAAAGAGAGTGAAGGAAATTATGGCACAAGACAGAAACAGGAGGGAGGAGTAAAACCAAGCATACCAAAGTAAAAGTGAGGGACAGAGAGGGAAGAGGAATGACAGAGTGAGCAACACGGCAAAAAGAGAGGAATAACATGTAGTATATAGTATATTGTCTGATTAACCTCAGGGACACTTGCGGTTTAATCAGGCTTTGTTTTCCCTCCTCCCATGACTTTTGCCTTGGGATTTCTTCAAAAGAAAAAAATAATCATTGTTGTTGGTTCTACAGTTCTTCTTAAGTTGTGTGTCTGTCTGTCTGTCTGTCTCTTAACTTTATCTATATATCTAACTATTTTTTGTGGATCAAATCTCACAAACAAGTCAGTTAAACTTTAAACAGCTGTCCATCAATTTTATTCCTTGCACATCTTCTTGATGTTGTGGGTTCTTCCCTAAAGTGATGCGTTTCTGATGTTTACTGACATCACATCAAAGTTACAAAGACAAAGAATAGTCGCTTTTAGCAACAAGTTTTTGTGCCGTTTTCTATCTAACCTCATTTCCCCTTTATTTCCCCCCGAGACTTCATGTCTGTCACACTCTTGTACAAAAAACACTGAATACATTTGAAAATTCACACATTTGAAAATATGAAAATTTTAAGACAGTCTGAACAAATAAATGCAAAAGCTCACTGATAAACAAATCTAAACTGTATTTTACAAGTCAGCTTTTGTAATGTATAAAAGCACAAGCAGTAATTGTTTGTAATAAGTCAAGGAAAGCTGGCAATGTCACATTTATTAGTATCAGTATTTTCAAATTTCAACACTCATTTTAGTTTTCTTGATCTTGAGGTACACTTAGGTTCTTGGTTAATTAAGATGTTATGTTACTTCACACAATATGCAAAATATGTGAAAACATCCCGCATTTGTGATGAATAAACAGCAGGAATGCTGTTTTCACTGTCTATTAGTAGACTGTGTATGGTGAGGAAGAATAAACTGCAACCTCTACAAAATGCAGCTGTAACTATATGTAAGTGTGTATGCTTTTCCAAGAGAAGTGTGTAAACTCTGAGTAGTGCAGATTAACTTAAATGTTGTTGCTTTGTTTGAGGTGACCTTCAGTTGTTGTTTGGCGTTAAAAAAAGAGGGAGGATGAGAGGGGAAAGATAGAGGGAGGGACGGGGACCCTGTCCTTGCTCCTATCGCCACGGGATCGGTGGCCTGGCCTGACCACTTCCACAGCCAGCACCTCAACCTTATCCATCACCACTAGATAGTTATCACACCAGGGAGGGAGTGGGTGTGGGGTGTAGAAAGAAGAACAGATAGAAGAACGAGAAAGAAAGAAAGAAAGAAAGAAAGAAAGAAAGAAAGAAAGAAAGAAAGAAAGAAAGAAGGTAAGGGGGACTTCCGGCTAATCACACTCAAAACAGAAGAACACAGGGAGGCACAGACAGAATAAGACAGACATCTATAAATATAGATAAATAATGTATTCTCCATGTCAGCACCAGGAGACTTTCCTGACACCATTAATGAACTCACTCTAACTACAGACAGCTGGAGACATGTCTGTGTGTGTTTGAAGTGGAGCTAATAAAATGAGACAGATACACACCTCATTTCTGTTCACTTGTGCCATACATTACTAGATGCTAATAATGGGAACGCACTTTGCCATAAAGAGCTACAGGGCGTAAAAAACACAAATGGTGAAATGGCAGCAAGATCAAATCATCAACATACACACGTCCATGCACACAATGACATACATACATAGATTAAGTCATGGACAAAATATTGTCACAAATACACAGCTGGACTATGAAAACATACATTCTCAAATCATTCATTTCGTTTCCTTTTGTTAGCAGTGCGCTAAATGTAGGCACATTTAGCGCACTGCTTTGGTTTTTCCATTCGTAATGTTTAATTTCAGTAGTGTTTTCTAACCAGGCAAAAAAGGTGAGTGAATACTGGACTAACATCCAACAGGTAGCAAGAAAGAAAACTCCAATGGGATGCCCATGTTGCTATGTTTGCTTGAGGTTTAGCCATAATAACTTATAACTTCTTAACTGTGTGAGTCTTTTTCAAAAGTTACTGTGGTCAAACGTTGCCAATCCAGCTTTAATATGGTAATATGGAGGTTTCTAAAGATACAAAATGACATTGTTCCCACTAGTCTTGATTTCATTGACTATTCATTTTAGTCACTGTTTCTGTCATTTTTTTGTATTTATATTTATTTTATTTTATATTTATATATTTATGTATTTATTTTTTTTAAAAGATATTTTTTGGCCTTTTCAAACTTTATTGTATAGAGACAGCTGAAGAGTGACAGGAATGTGGAGAGAGAGAGATGGGGAATGACATGCAGCAAAGGGCCGCAGGTCAGATTCGAACCCTGGGCCACTGCTGAGCCTTCATACATGGGGCGGCTACTCTACCAACTGAGCTAATCGACACACCATATTTATGTATTTATGATAACAAAAACTACTACAACTACAAGTTTGGAAAAGATGCAATCAGAACTAAACTCCTCGTGTGCAAGCCAATATTTTATAAGCTAACCCGAGCTGATGTGTTTTCACAAAACTTGAAATACAATACAAGCTAAAAGAAGCTACCACTGTCCTTTAAAGTGAATGACCCAAAGTTGTAATCTTAAATTATTCTTAGTATTAATCCTGTTAGGCATCCAGGAGTATTTGGAAATTCTAGAGAAACTTTTAAATTAATAATAAACCTGATAAATTTGATTTAACTAAACCCACTGATCATACTGATAATTCAAGAGGGGTACTGTACATGGTACACACACACACACACACACACACACACACACACACATATAGGTATATATATATATATATATATAAGACAGACACTAAGCAGCTCTGTGCAGTAGCCCCCAAGAGAGCAGTCTGCCATGTTTTAATGATGTCATTCTTCTTTAAAAGGAGTTTTAAAAGATCTCTGCTTTCATCAAGAACTATCTCCAATGGGACAGAAAGGGGTTAGGGGGCTCTAATAATTAGTACGACACTAATACTCTCTTTCACCTTTCAAGCATGCTCTACTGCTTTCTGTTTTCTCATTCGTCGTCTGTTTCTCTGTCTCTATCTGTTAATGTCAGTCATGGTCCCAGCTTTTAACATCTTACCTGTTCTTTTTTGCTGGCAATGGGGTGCAGTATAGGCCTGGAGGAACTGCAGGTTCTAGTATTTTTGATCCATGGGGATCCAGGAGTCCCAGGGAAACTGGGAGCTGCTGGGCCAGGCATGCCCAAGAGACAACCCCTGCCCCTGTGGGCCAGCCTGGTGGGGGCCTGGTACTTGACCTGCCTCAGCATTTGTTCCATCTCATGGGGGGCTGGCCTGAATGGAGAGTTGAAGACCCCTGGGCGCTGGAGAGAGAGAGAGAGAGAGAGAGAGAGTGAGAGAGAGAGAGAGAGAGAGGAGAGAGAGAGAGAGAGAGAGAGAGAGAGAGAGAGAGAGAGAGAGAGAGAGAGAGAGGCTTAAAAGGATATATTATAGAGAAAATGACAGAGACTAAGAGAGACAGTATCAGTAATATGATCAGAATCAGAATCGCTTTATTTGGCCACACAAGGAAGACATAAGTACAATTTAAAAGACAAGGGACATGACAGGTAGACAAAACATAAACATAAAAACATAAAACATAAAAAATAACTATATACATATTTAAAAGATAAAGATAGAGATGGCATGCAACCCCACCCAGATTCAATCCAAGGACGTGGCAGTTGGATTATAAATTGGATTGTACTTTAGGGATCAGGATGTCCTCCTGGGTTTTTTGTTTAGTGTTTGGGAAAACCATAAAGAAGTTTTGTTTATCATGGGGACCATCAAGTAATAGAACAGCCACCTCCTGGGACAGCTTAAAATGAAACTGACTGTTAGTCATTTTAGTCAGGGCACTATTGTGAGGTAATTGGAAACATCAGTGTCGTTAACAACTTTTTCAAGCCCTTTGTATTATCAATATTAACCTAAATATTCAGTGTCCCAGCTGACAACAGTTGTTGATCTTTACTGCCTTAGATGCATGTACCGTGGCTCTGGGCCAACCAAATCCTTATGCCAGGTTAAATATTTGGCAGGAGCAGTTCAGCGTGTGCAGTTCACACAAATAGTTAGACGGATAAAAAATGAGAGACAGCAGACATGAATCTCGAGCTTCACTAGAACAACACATGCACAAATGAGCACATGTACACATATACAAAACTTTGCTTCTCCTGTTCTGAAGTGGGGTAGAGATTTGCCACAGACGGCCTCAGTAATAATTATTCAAATCACAGTGATCCTTTTGCCTGTGTGTTAATTACTAGACCAAAGCTTTGAGTTGGAGGACTCTGTATCTACTCTATATGCTAATAACACCGCTTGCTATTTAGGCCACTCTAAAAGACTGGGACAATGTAGAGAGAGGAGAGAGAAAGGGCATAAGTGGAGAAATTACTCCAACTATATCGACCCAAACCTCACTCTTTTTAAAATGACATATTAACAGACTGGTTAATTAGTAACCGTTTCAATATTAGTGCATGAGTACTTTTGATGTAAATGTCAAGTGTTTCAAAATGTGCAGAGAGACATGAATTCAACTCCACTGACTCTGATTTCTGTAACCATGGGTTTTCAGATGCAACTGCTGAAAGTAGAGCGAATGCATTATTTTTGTTAGGGCATAATGGGTTGACCACCTCTTAAAACTAGAGCAATTTTCATGACTCTAGTTAGCGGTGCACACATACATCAAAATATTCTAATGTGATTAAGCCAAAGTCACAACTGGTTTAGGTCAATGAGGTTTTCTTTATATATAACACCTTCCAAAGCTACTCGCAGAATCTATAAGGTCCTTTCCTTTCAGGTTATAAAAGAGACAGACCTCTGACATCATACAGCAGAAAGAACTGAATTATAAAGAGAACTTCTCGGTTTATGTAATCATGCAATCAGTAAGACCATTGCTGTTTAACATTTGCAGTTGCAGTATTATTGTGGACTATTGAAATGCAACTTCTTAAAACATTGCAGTAAATGAAATAAATGATAGCAACAGACAATAGTTATTAATATATAATCAAAAATAATAAGGCACTGTCTTCTAAAATAACTTCTAATTTAGTGTTTACTCAAGCATAAATTCAACTTCAAAAATGTGACATTATATGTCCTTGAAAGAATATTTTATGTTATACACCCTGTGCCTCCAAAAAAGCATTGCTAAAGCTTGCACCAACTCCACGTGCTGATACTCTATTCCTCCTATGAATGTATTACTGCACTATTAAAGCAGATCCTCATTTGTTTCTTTGCATTTTCGCTTTCCTTAAAAGGCAAATAAAGGATGCAAACTACATGAGAGCCAAGGGGAGCTTGGCTCCTTTTAATAAGACATGGGCTCTGCTGAAAACATGATTTGTTTTTTGGGGGGTCTCTAAAATAGTTCATATACTGATTATAATTATATATTATATAATAATAATAAGTATACTAGAGTGTGCTGACTGAATAAAATACCCATAAAAATATGTATACAATATACCTTAAGCAATGAAGCAAAATACTCTTTTAATTTTCTGTCTGGTTAATGACATTTTTTTAGTGTTCAGTATAAGTCCATAAAATGCATTAGGGATGAGTGTACACACCTAACTCAAACAGGAAGGGACAGAAGGCTGGGGACACACAAACACACACACAAACTTAATCCTCACCACTCCTAAAGACACACACACACACACACACACACACGCACACACACACGCAAGCCCAAAAGTACCAACCTAGCTACGGGAAGAGCAATGATGTTGACCCCAGGAACACACCATCTCTGTCTCTGTCATAGGGACTTGGGGCCTTTTGGTAAGCTGTGTGTGTGGGGGTATGTGGGTGTGTGTGTGTGTGTGCGTGCATGCATGTGTGTGTGTGGGCTGGGGTCCGAGAAGTGAGGAAGGATGAACTGTGTGGGAGAGCCATCTATTCACTGCTGACAAGGTCAGAGCTACGAAGGGAAAGAGTCCCCTGCCATATGCAGAGAAAGAGAGAGAGAGAGAGAGAGATATATAGAGAGAAAGAGATGGACAGAGGGCGGGGAAGAGCACACAAACTTTTCTTCTTGCTTTCTTTCCTTCTTGCTTATTCATTAAATATGCAATATATTTAAATAGTAAATGCTAAAAACAATGAACATATGGGTATACAGCCAATCCAAAGCATTTGGAGGGTCAAAAACAATCTGATAAAACGCAAACTCTGCTGCACTCCAGCTTACAGCCCCTACATAATAAAATGTGGAGGATGTGAACATAGGATACCTGCAGGAAATAGGTAGTAAGCCAGATGATGACGATGCTGGTCGCACAGGCATGAAGGAGAGAGAGGGAGGGAGAGGAGTAGTGGTGCTGAATCAACAGTGACCAGTGTGCTTTGTCTTCATTATGATCCCAGTGGGGAGTCACAGAGATGCGTAGATGCCACACACACACACACACATACGTGCACACCTGTGCCAGGGGAAGCACTAAAATACTCCACTCAGCACATCAGAAGAGCCATGAGGACACATACTTACTCATGTGCGCACACACACACACACACACACACACACACACACACACACATGCACACTTCAGTTGCACACAGCCCACCTGTGTTAACAAAAGAAGGAAAGAAAGTAGAATACTCCATTTTTTCTCTCTGTAACCTGTTTCTGGAGGAACTCCCCATCTCTTATCACGTTGCCTATGTGGGTCCCTGCATCTTTAGCTTTACCTTTTAGGTGTGTGCTAACTTTCTTCGTACAAATTATCTAGTGAGTCAGTGATGTTGCCTGTATATTCTCTAAGATGTGCATTTCGGACACCAGACAACTCTAAAATTTGCTTTAAGTGTAAATGGGTTCATAGTGTGTTATCTGAAGAGGCTTCATGTATACGCTTGCAACCATGAGATTATGAAGTGACCATGGATGTCTATCATTAATAATAGTGATGTATTATCAGTATTATTATAACAACTTCTTGTAGATACTGATGATGAAAATAAAACAACTGTTTTTAATAACTTTTCACATGTGATCAAAAAGACAACACTATCTCTGATATTTGTCATATTGAATCTTACTTTTAAACAAACAAAATATAGTTTTATAAATCAGATATAACTCTGGGTTTACATATTGCTTAGAGGTTACATTGGAAGAACAGGATTTTATCAACAATTTTATTAACAATGACTGGGGAACCTAAGAATAAATCAGTGACAGGACATTTGCAAAGCCTACTTGAAAGTTACATTACAGAACTATTTTTCACAAACTTAAATGAATACAGATATTTTGTGCATATATGTACATATCATTATGTATATAATTATGTGTATATAACAATGAGTTTAAAGGATCATCAGCTGATCTACCAAATGACTACTCACTACCCACTCATTCAAAGACTACATTCATCCCTCCGCTATCACTGCGGATAACTGCTTTTCTGGTTTGTTTTTTATCTGCTCAATATGATATATGTAGAACGTCTGTTAAGAAGGAATTACAATTTAATTTCAGCCTCGGTCAAATATTGGTCTTATGATAACCATTTCTATGTCAAACGTGTGTCTTTGTTCCTGTGGACCAACCTGCTTCGTACTGAGGAGGTGGTGTAACCGGTAAGCTTGGTAGACCTTGGCTGTCTGCTCTTTCACCATCTCCAGACAGTCTCTCTCTCTCTTCTGGAGTTCCTCAAGTTCATCCAGCTCCTGCCTACAGGACACACAGACACACCATACACAAATATTTTTGCAATTCAAATTTCAAACATCCATTTAATTCATTTATATGATGAGTATTTGACAGGGATCACATTCAAATATAAACAGAATTAATATGCACTGAACAATAAATTAAAATGAGATGAATAATTCAGTTTATCCATCAATGTACACTAATATCTACAATATAATTTACTGGCTTCAAAAGTAATCTAATCAATCTAAATCATACAGCAGCAATAGTTCATCATACTCTTACACTCATGTATGTTTGCTGAATGACATTGACTAACTGGATACTGCTACTACTTTTTGTCTTACTTCATTCAACATCACTTACTTTAACAGACTAATGTTTTCTGTCCAAATTAACCTGTTATGTTACACATTAAAGTTTCAGCTGACCTCATAGTTCAACATAATTTAAATAAAAGACTTGCACAATGTAAACTTAGGCAAGTAGATTTGTGCATGCGTTAGTATGCATTTGGAACACAGTCATAAAAAGTCATAAAAGTTGACTGTTCCCTGAAGTGTCCTTCACATGGATAAAAAAATACCTAATGATAAGAGAGAGACTGGTACAGACATGGAAAGACAGAGGAGCTGTGGGAGAAAAACAAGCGAATGAGACTGCTCGGACAGAAAAAAGCAAAGTGAGAGAGCAAGAGGCTATAAGTGGGAGGATGATGGATATATTTCATCACCGCAGCCAGGACAGGTCTGTCTGTGACATCTGTTAAGCGAAGCTGGCTAAATGGGATGCATTAAAAGCCCATACACAGCAATTTCATTTCGCAGTCACACAGCCTTATTGTTACAAGGGGGTAATAACTTAAAAAGGGAATTGGAAACAATTACTAAAACACACATACCATGGTAATGTGAAAATATACACACACACACACACATAGCTAAGAGTAAAGCCCATACACAGCAATTTCATTCTGCAGTCACACAGCCTTATTGTTACAAGGGGGTAATAACTTAAAAAGGGAATTGGAAACAATTACTAAAACACATACCATGGTAATGTGAAAATATACACACACGCACACACACACACACACACACACACACACACACACACACACACACACAGCTAAGAGTAAAACCGAAGCTCATCGACAATCCTTTCTTTTCTCTTTTCATATCCCCTTCCTCTCTTCTTCTGCGTCTTTCTCTATGCAGCTTCTGTTTTCAATTACAAGCCTCCACAGAGGAATCAGAATATTCATAGTGTGTCTGTAATGTGAGGTTAACACATTCCGCGGCTACTGACATTTAAAAAGAAATCACAACACCATCTCCGCTGCCTTTGCATTCTCATTCCTCGCTCAGCACCAGATTAAATTACAAAATAAATGAAATATGCAGAGCACTGTGTGTGTGTGTGTGTGTGTGTGTGCGCGTGTTTGTGTGTGTGTGTGTGTGTCTGTGGTGAGAATAAGAGCAAGTCTAAATGTGTCTGTGTGTGTTTATGTAATATTAAGCACAGTAATTTAAGACTGTGTGTATGGATGTGTGGCTGTATATGTATATGTTTGTGTGTGTGTAAATATAGAGGTTGCTTGGCCCCTATTTATCCACCTGGCTAACAGGGATATTACTTATTAATGTAAAATATAAAGTTCTGGTTTATTGTGGGACAGTCTGGTTCACAAACCAATTGGTGTGTGTGTGTGTGTTTACGGTATGTGTGTGTATTCCTGTTCGTTCATGCATTAATACCGCCTTAAAAACTGACTGCCAATGTTTTTGGGGGTCAGGACCTGTTCTCATGTGTCTGTGTGTGTCTGAGCCACGAGTGTTTAAGTGTGACTGTATCTGTGTGTGTGTGTGTGTGTGTGTGTGTGTGTGTGTGTGTGTGTGTGTGTGTGTGTGTGTGTGTGTGTGTGCGTGTGTGCCTGTGTGACTACGTGTTCATGTTCATACTATGTGTTCACACACTTTTGATTGTATGTGTGTGTGTGCGTGTGTGTGTGTATGTCAGGCTGAATGGGTGACCTTTGCTTCCCTGCCCCCAGCCCCAGTGTTATTAATTGCTGTGTAGTGGACAAAAGCCAAACAGATTTGTAACGGCTGAAGGCACCTCGATCTGTGTCGACCCAACCAGCCGCCACAACATACAACCCTCATTAGCCCTGTTCGGCACGCAGCACGTGCCCTGTGTGTGTGTGAGTGTGTGTGTGACAGTGTATGTGTTTGACTGAGTGAAAGAAAGAAAGAAAGAAAGAAAGAAAGAAAGAAAGAAAGAAAGAAAGAAAGAAAGAAAGAGTGTGGTAAAACATCAGCTTGTAATCCTGTTATCTGTTTATGATGCTCATGCCTTTATAGGAATCATCTTGGATGATATATATTTTTACTTCTGTGTATGAAAACATCAACTCTTGTATATTACCTTCATATTTGGAGTACATACTGTCAGTGTGTCACACTTTTTCACTCAAGATTTTAAATATAAATGCTGATAAAGGCATGATTGCATCTCCAGAGAGAGAAGCTTGGAAACCAAATCATGTGTATGTGTAAATCATGTGTATATAATCATTGGAAATATTATCTTAAAAACAAATTCCTGCTACAGCATTTCTTTAAAACATCTCTATTATTTAACTTCATTATTGTATTTCAAAAATAATCAATGCTATTTTTCATCTCAACAGCTAATATGTGGAATTCTTTGGTACACACTTAGATTGAAAGTGCATTAGGAAGTCTCTTTAGAGCCAGTATGAACAGGAGAAAAGATTGAAGCAAACAAAACCTGTTTCAATATACACATGGGCACTTGATTATTGTTTAAACAACAAACAATTGCAAACCTATCCTTTAATGCATTCTGGGTGCGTGAAAACATATTTATAGTTGATTTAATTCTACTTGAAAGTCATTCAACTGTAAGACAAGATAAGAGTATGACGACAAATGTGCTCTAATTGCATTATCATGTCAGTACTTTACATTATACTATCCTATGTTCATATTTAGTTTCATTGTGCTATAAAACAGTTATACAGTTATTTATTTGTTACAATTATTTTATTATAGCATATATTCCATTATAATGATTATTGGATGCTTATAATGTGCTCAGTATGGCCTATACTGCAGTGTGAGCACTCTGACTACAGATTACTTCTGATGACTGCTGAACTGTTGGACAAACTAATCAAGCACACTTGAACTACTTTCAAATAACTGAAACTCTAACTGACATTTTCACCCTGTGCTGTTAACTTATTTAAATAGCTAATATAGTACAGCTAAATTTCTCATTCTTTCTCAATTATTTACTCCCTGGTTCACAACGGGGCATCACGAGCTGATTAGATATCAAAGAGTGAGGCATTGTGGGATGGCAGGCCACACCTGCGGTCATCCGGGGCAGCACCAGAGAAGCTAATTGGCCAGGTTCTAAATATTTAATGCAGTCTTGACCTGATTGGCTGTTTTAATTGCCCCAATTAAATGATTCATTAGCTGGCAAGGAGGGGGTAGCCAGTCAGTCAATTTAGACAGTGAACAGCTCAATGTATTGAGCTATCAACACCCACACAACAAAGAGTCTCTATTTAAGTGACTGATTGATTAGCTAATTCACTAAAGTGGTCAAATTGAAAAGGTGTGGAAGCAAACAATTATTCTAGTGTTGAAATGATCTCCAATCAATATTCCAACTATTCAAAACTTACTTATTAAAAACTACATATTTTTCTCCATTGTTTTACTCTCAAAAGTTATTTCCAAAAGAGGGAGGCAAAGCAAAGCACCCAGATTATATTTCACACACACACACACACACACACACACACACACACACACACACACACACACACACAAAGAATACACAAATCCAATCAGACTGAAGGAGTGAACTCGTCTCCACCCAAACTGGATCAGAAAGAAAGAGCAGTAAAAGAAAGACTGACGCATAGAAGCGGAGAGTGATCGCAGGGCAGGCGTGCAGGCAGGCCCGCACTCTCTCCAACATCAGCAGCAGCTCTCCTTTCATGAATGTCCTTGAGAGGGACACAAGAGAGGGAGGAATGAAGAAGGCTGTAGCAAAGAGAGACACGAGAAAAGTAGAGAGGAAGAGAGACAGCATAGCACCAGACAAGAAAAAAAAACACTAGTGCTGCCCAGCCTAGCAACACAAAGTCCATATATTCTCCCTTGTTCTCCTTAGGATAAGTTAAAAGATTTTTCTATGTCATAGCAACATCACAGTGAGAATTATTTATCTGATTATGGGAGTAATAATTACCCAGCTGTTTATTGCAGATAGAGGAATAATTCATGCAGTCAACAGGCCGTGTTGGTGGCGGTGGCGATGACACCAGCACATTTAGTAAATATGCAAAGCGGGCTTGCTCTGCTTTCCTAATTGCCCCCATCGTCCCACTGCATGCCCTTATTAAAGCCCAGGAACTTTAAGTGTCTCCCTGACAAAGTGATAAATTGTTGGGGTATCAAGGAAAACTGTGGCAGAGTGGGGACTGCGCCAGGGTCCTGACTTCATTAGGCTATGCAGAAGGAGAGGAAGGATGAATGAGGATGGACACTGAAGCACAGTGAACCTGTGGCAGAGAGAGGAAGAGAAAGATATAGAGCAAAATAGATTGAGAAAGAGAAGGAGAAAGAAAGAAGAGATTGAGGGAGAGAGGCCAAGTAAGGGCAGGGGATAGAAGAGAGTAGTGTAAGTAGCGTGTATTAGCTGGATGCTGTACCTAATGAAATGACACAGATGGTTTCGTGCGGGGGAGATCTGTCATGAGTAAGAAAGAGAGACTGCAACAGAGAGTCAGAGAGAGAGAAGAGAGAGGTTCAGCAGTCTATGTATTACTCCTATATCATTACCATGCACAGCCGATCAGCCTGCACTAAATGGGGACCATTAGTCCAACTTTGAATAATTTATGCAGCGGGTTGGACAGACAGACAGACTTACAAGAAGGAGGGAGCAGGTGGATTAAAAAGCGGACCTTTGCAGGGTGAGTGATCAGGCAGCGTGCGATCCGAGGGCTCAGCGGCTAACACGGAAAGGATATTTTAAATAAATGCCGGCACGCCGTTAATTGATCGTGACCCTGGCAGCACTAAATAAACATGTGATTAACTGGAGAGAAAGCGACCTCAACACCCCAAACCACTGTGGAGGAGGGGCTATGAGTGTGTGTGTGCATGTGTGTGTGAGTATGAAGAGACTGGGTATGTCACATAGTTGATATTGAAACAGTAAGTCTAAACCCAGTAAAATGACTTTACAAATAGCGCTCCTTGAATATATTTTTAAAATTCTTTGCTTCCACATTTAAAATATACTATATAAGAAGTTGGAAACAGACAAAATAGTGTATAAATCATTAGTAGGGCAGGGTAAAAAAAACAGGACCTGTGCCGATACCCTGACTTCGACACCAGTTCCTGAACTATAATTTCTTTCAATACCAATTTAATAAAATCCATTATAACAAAAAAAATTACATTACACAATATGATACAATTACTCACTTCAAAGGAGGAAGCTGTTCAAAGACCTAGGGGCAGCTGTAGAAATTGTTTTTTACACTTGGACTAAACTAAAATTGTGTATATGAGATTGGCTATATGAGACTAGTTTTGTGGTACTGTGAAATAGTGGCAGAGGAGCGAGACCTCTTACTTTGCCTGCTCTAAAGAGCAGCTAGTCCGGGTCTGTCAACTATCCATAGTGTGAACTTCAGGTTATTTCTGTCCTTTCACCTATTGTTCTGTAAGTAACATCATGTTTGCCATCAGAAACGCTCTCCACCTCCAGTTATCTATCCCTGCGGTGCTAAGGAGAGAACGAGCCAGAGATTCCATCTGAGCGGACAACGTGGTTACTAGACTCACGATTGAGCAGGTACAGGTTAGCTAACAGTGAGCCCTGTCTTGGGACCTAATGTAGTTTTTTCTGCTTTTTTCTCCTGAACAAGATGAGATGTTGATGAGATCTACTCATATCCAAATTTGGTACTGAATGACTAGGCATTTTTTGACAACTCAGTCGGTGCCATAAAAGTATCAAAGTTCAGTACCCAGCCCTAAACAGTAGTTGCTTAGTTTACTGGTTCTCAGAAGTTATCACAAGCTGTGTAACCTTACCTTTGGTCTAATTACACCTTGCAAATACATTTTCACTATGACTTCTGTAAATGCTCACTTGAAGTCCTTTTTAGAGAAGTTTGATAAACAACAGCACTATATGTTATGTAGTTATATAGATTGTTTCCTGTTTTAGACAAGTGGAATAATGGAAAAGCACCAGGCTTTAATCACTGTCAAGCGTCAGAACACTTGACAAAGTTGTATGTGTTTGTGTATCTGTCTTTGTGTGTGACTAAAGAGGCAACATTTCCTTAATGGACTTCAACAGCCTAGTTCCCTCTACCTCTAAAAGGGGCAGGGAGTGTGGAGGAAAGGTGGAACGCTGGTGGGGAAGTGAGGGGGGAAGTCAGTGATCCAAGGAGCACTTTAACAAATTTACATTTAATTTTAGCAGAAGCCTAAAGATATTTTCCGGTAAAATATATTAGCAACATTAAAAATGTGACTATTAGCTAAACGTGATGTTTTTTTTTGTCAAAAATAAAAGATGGCGTATCTCTAGCAGTAAGCCCTGGAGCACAGGATGTTTTATTAATGCACGAGCTGTGGTTCAAATCAGAGGCTAATTTTTAATTTCTTCACATCGTTCACTTCTCTCTCTCTTAGCCTCGAGCGCTTCAGAGGACTTCTCTTTCTCTTTTCCTTCCTATCTATCTCTTTGTCACTCCGTCTCTCTCATTCTTTCACTTTTACTGTCCTCTTTCCCTGTTCCTGCTCTCTTCTTCTGTGGTAACAACTATGTACACATCTTACAAACACCTCTCCTGCTCTCTCACACGCGCATGCACGCGCGCGCTCACACACACACACACACACACACACACATTTTAAGGTTATGGGTACACAAGTACACCTTTATGCTAATCAGATCAATTCATCTTGACTGACATGTACCCGTGAACTCCCTTCCCTGGGCAAAAATATGTTTTACCACATACACATAACCAGATAACAACACATAAATGGAAAACTCAACAAGTCAGAGTCACTAAGACAGAAGAGAGAGATGGAAAAAGTAGCAATCCACAATTTCATTTCTTTTAAAACACCTTTACATAAAAGGTACACCTTGGTTGCTTCTTGTCACCTGTTGTATTGTGCAGTATGTAAGTTGTAATATCTGTTGAAGAGTATTGACAACTGCACTGTATAAATAAAAAATATAATAAAAACAAAAGAACTCAATGTGAGTTACACTGGAAAGTCAATATAAATTGTCTACCAACATAAAAAACGTTGAGGGGGAAGCAGGCAATGTCTGCTCTCTTGAGCTTTATACTGTACAGCACAATTTGTTTTTTGTTTTTTTTACCTGACAAGTTCATTTTTCTGTGAAACTCCTTCCAGATAGCTCTTGCGTGCATAGAAATTGTGAATATACTTCCTCACAAAGAATCCTCTCCATCTCCGCTGGATCTGTGAGGGATTAAAGCATGACAGAGGTTTTTTTAGTTAGTTTTCCAACAACATGAGGAAATGCGGGAGTTGGGAAACCTGGTAGGCTGTGTCAACTGGTAACTGTTAACAAATATCAAAAAAGTAATTTGTTTAACAGAGCAATTATTTCAATGACTAATAGCGTGTTCTTCACAGACGGTAAGGTAAAGCGTTATGGCATGTCATGGTGATGTTACTGTTTCTCAGGTTTTTCAAATTTGTTTTGACCTTCCAACAAACAATAGTATAACATATAAATAATCAACATAATGCTAAGTCACAGATAGAAAGACATTGCTATGTGTCTAACCATTGTATTTGCTGTCTAAATACAATCTTATAAATATTTATTCTCATTACTTGAACTTGAGGACACATTAACCATAAAAAATAAGACAGACGATGATATTAACATATATGGGAGAACACGTTTAAATCATGTATGACCATGCATGCAGTTTTATCCTGTAGTGATGGAGGGACAATCCAAGGGGGTACAGACAGCTGTCGCAGCTCCATACGTTTAACTGTATCGGTCCCCATTGATTGTGGAGGCTGCAGATTAGCTAGCACACGCACACACACACACACCAGTGGACCATTTTAAAGCAAGGGGGCGGATGTCCTTCAGACTAATTAGGAGATTAAAACAATGGCAGGTAAAAGAATAATCACACTATGAGAAGAGGGAAGAGGAGAGAAGAGGAGAAGAGGAGGATGGAGAAAAACAACAAAGAGCAAAATGAGAATTAGCATTGATCTGCCAGTCAATAGATAATTTTAAATAAAGTAATTGCCGCCTCCTGAGTTCTTGCTGACCTTTGTTGACTAGTGAAATCGATGCTGTTGAATCTAATACAAATCCGAGGTGCGGCATGTAAACACTGGTTTCTATTACGGCCCTAATACATTATCCTCTGTTAGCTACCATGCCATGATAAAGACAACAGGAGGGGAGAGAAAAAAGAAAAGAATCAAAATTGATTCAAAGGAAGTGTCACAAGGGGATTCTGAGATGATTGTTTCTCCCTTTGTGTCTTTCTCGTTCGCTCTTTCTCTCTATTTACACACTGAATATTTCTTTTGTAAAAAAAATGGCCTGTGAGTACAGATGCCCTTCACTCATTCATTTATGGTCGCTCTCTCTCTCTCTCTCTCTCTCACACACACACACACACACACACACACACATAATAAAGTCACATAATAAAAAACTTCTTTCATCTTTTCAACAGTAATATTGAGTTATGTTTAATCAATATGCTTTCTGTTTTGTCTGAAATTTGTGTCTTTATTTGCCCCATTATATCTCTTTAGCAGCAGTGGGCAGTACATAATGCAGTGCTCAGGGACCAACTCCACTTCTGAGGTCAAAGCCTTGGTCAAGGGCAGTGGCATTGTTCCTAATACCTTCATGTATGTTTTTTTTTTATGGTGAGAGAAAACTGGAGCAGCCAGAGAAAACACAGACAAACACAGAATAAATGCACGCTCTGGACAGAAATCCTCATTTGGCCCTTGTGGGGTTCAAACTCAGTACTTTCATGAACTTCTAACCACTGAGCCACTTTGCTGCCCAATTCACATATATTTTATTTTCTATAAAAACTCATATTGCTTCCTTTAGGAAACTGTGGCTACTTTATATGGGTATAAAGATCTCTTTTCTCTAACTTCAGAAGCTTTTGCTCTGCTCTACATGATGACATCACCCCTAACCTTTCATCCTTTGACCTAAAACAGCTGGGTCAAGCACTACTCCTGGATCTATGTCTTTACTATTATGTGACATTTATTGAAAAGACAGGGTGGTCAGCTTTATTTGTTTGGGTTTCTATTAAGTGTAAAACTTGAAGACCTCAATTTCCAGGCTTTTGCACGAATATGAAAATATTGCAACCCTCTTTGTCCAGCTGGAGAGCGACACACCCTCTTCAATAAACACTAGTGGATTTTTTTGTTGGCCTATAAAACCCTTTAATGGTTTAGGCAGAGCGAAACAGTTAGCCAAAGGAGTTGGCTATATGGAACTGTAAAAATATAAGGTTTCTGTGCAATATCCTTGTGTAAAAGTGCCAAAGCATCAGTCACAGCCACAGTGTTATGATTTATGGGATGAACAGTAGTAGCTGCTGAGGGGATAAAGGGAACATTTGATGGACATGAGAACTGGAATGAGAATGGACATGAAATTAAACAAATGTTGCCAATACGATTTTATTCAGAGGGCCTCTTACCAGGAACTGTGCATAAATCATAAGATTTAAGTTTATATACCTGTATCTGGTGGACAATCTTTTCAGTGTACATGAGCCAACTAATGTGTAATGTGTCAAGACATATTTGCAATAAGTCATTCTGAAATAGCAAAATAGAATTTGATTTTTTTTCCTTTTTTATATCTAAATGATATATACAATTAAACTGTACAAGAACATGATACCACTTGTTAAAAGGCAGGAAACTATGCTGCATGTAAGATTGAAAAAGCTGCTGATGATGGACAATATTTGCAATGAAGTGAGCTTACAGGCAAGGAGCCTCCCATTCACAGGACACACAGAGAAACAGTGTCCCCCCCACCACAACACTCCATTTGCCAAAACAAGACACTGTGGTGATATTTACCCTGACCGCCATCTCCTCGTAGAAATTCATCTTCATGATAAAATATGCCGCCTGTGAACACAAAGGAAAAGATGGCGTTACATCTTGTCTGCCAGCCCTCTGATCTGTCCACAGCAGGCGTCAAAGATAAAGAGCTCTTTATACATAATACATTGCACAGAGGCAGCACAGATAGGGCCACTGTAGAGGGGAGGGAGGAGGGAAGGGGGCAGAAAAGGAGAGAGGGCAAGCAAGAGAGACAAGAAGAACAAGAGAATAAGTCAGGTGGATAGAGAGAGAGAGAGAGTGAGAGAGAGAGAGAGAGAGACAGAGGGAGAGGGAGAGGGAGAGAAAGAGAGTAGTTAACGGGACTTTGTATCAAGAGGAGGACGGTACTCTCTTAATACGACAACACGGACAAGGGCCAAGAAAATCTATGGTAGTCAAACAGCGAGCTAATGGAGATGTATGACGGCCAAACGCTCTCCTCTGGATTTCATAATCAATGACGGCACTGCCAGAAGTGACAAACAAAAGGCCAGAGAATATTCAGCGGAGGACTCGCGCCATCGTACACAAAATGTGCCGGCCGACCACTGGGGGCACATTTCAGGAGCAAACTGGAGAGTCGGCCATAAAAGGGTTTCAGATCTCAACACGTCTTTTTTAATAACGAGGAGGGAAGTGAGGGAGGAGAGGAAGGGGAAGCGAGACAAAGACTTGAAAGGAGGTTGTAAATTCAGCTTGATGTTTTGAGATGAGGCTTTGTGCACGTCACATTACACATGATAAGGTCCGCAAGAGTGAGAGAGAAAAAGACAGACAGACAGACAGAGAGAGAGAACAGAATCTCTCAGGGCTAATTCAAAATAGTGCACTGTGGCAATTTTGAGTGATTCAAATTAGCGCTCGTCTGTTTCCAAATGAGACCAAACAGCCTCTTTTTAGCCCATATGTGCGTTGTGACACATCCTTCATCGTTTATTTCAACACCCCTCAACCCCCACCCCCACCACCACCCCCCAACTTTCCATTTCTTGAACGCCTCCCAAACGGCGGCTGGCAGTTATGCTTTAGCAAACAGTCAATTTACAGGCATGATAAATAGCTTGTTGTGATACGTTTACAAAACTCAATCCAGGGGAAAATTATACGTGAGAGCGCTGGGTATTGGATCCGGTATCAACAATCTGTTCAATTAAGAAGCAGTTGGAGGCAATATGCTGAAAATGGGGCCTTGTTTTACTAAAGCACACACACACACACACACACACACACACACACACACACACAAACTCCTCTACTCTTTCCTTCGCTCGTTTCCTCTCCATACTCTTTATATACATCCCAGTTGTGATATAGATGGAATTCCTTATCATACTGCATCATATTTCCTAAGTGCTAATTTCCCAATGTGTAATGAGTGAATTATATCTCTTAAGGTCAGACGCAGGGACTTAGGAATATAGCAATTGAATTCTAATGCATGCTATCATAACATAATCAATATATCTATAGCCGTTCCAGGCACTAGCTTACCTTCACCATTTGTCTGAAACGTGCCCTTGCTGTGAAGCCCCGCCATATCTTCTGTATAATGACTGCCTGCTTGTGCAGATGGCTGTAAAAAAAAAAAAAGTCATTTTGAGAGAGCATTGAATGTGTATTTTTTAGTAGTTGAAATGCAGAAAAATACTGAAAAAGGTTACACATGGAAGAAAGGAAATTCAAATAATCTAACTGAGTACAAAATAAAACTAAACGCAACAAAATTAAAACCTTCTAAAAATACAAGGGCACTACAAATAAAAATAAAAATACTAAAAGCAAAAAGCTAAAAGAATAAAGATATTCCATGTAATGCAATTTAATTTATTAAATCACAAAATTCTCTCAAACCACTTCTGCTGTAATATATTGTGATCTCTATTTTAAAAGAAAAAAACAAATAAGAAAAGAGTGGATTTGTTTTCTGCATACAAATGTTGTTGTAAAAGGTTGTAAAGGACTTCAATTAAAAGGTCAGGGAAACATTATACTTACAAACACATGCTCTCACAAAGACACACACACACACACACACACACAACATTTCTGCTCCTCCAGGCTTTTCGATCATGTCTGATGAGCCTTTCACCCCCTTTAGTCGGCAGCACACATTTGTATTCATCTTCAAACATACTCTAAATGCAAGTCCACTGCGATTCTCTGCCTCCAATGAGGCCATCAATTTCCAAAAGGCCATTCATATGCCCAGAAAATCAATGCTTATAGTGGGGATAGCACAACCCCGGAGTTGCACTTAGGCAGCTAAAATTGTTGCTAATTATCCACTTAACGCATTGATCAATTAACTAAAGTAATCTGAATTAACCTACTGTCTGGAAGTTTGTCTGCTGACCCTGCAGAATGGTGCTGGGGTCACAGTATAGGAACAAGCACAGAGATAGAGACATTCATTTCTCTGTGTGTGAAAGGAGCACAGAGTGCAAGCGACATTTATTCCTCGAGGCCATTTGCAAAGCTCTAGAAGTGGGATAATTATGAGAGTGAGCTAGGATCAGGGTTTCCCTTGAAATTAACTCTTAAGAGTCCAGCCTGAATGTTTCTCAACCCCTGAAGGAAAAGGCAAACCTCAAATTGTTATATAAAATATTAAGGCTTGTATTATTTTATGCGTTTTTCTGGTTTTCAGATTCAAATGGGACAAACACACACTCACACAAACATGTTATACCTGAGGTAAGCCCGCACCTTGCAGGCTCTGAACCAGCTCTGAATCCGGGTGGCAGCCTGGTTTTCCTTCTGTCTGTTCTCCTCAGCGTGGCTAAGGCAGACAGACAGTGTATTGTCACTACATGTTCTCACTTTAATGTTGCATATTAACATTTTTAATATTTCAAACAAACAATAGCTGTACATTTCAGTGCACACAGCTGAACTTTGCTGTGGGTCCCATGTGTTGTTTGCCCTACAGGTGCTACAGAATAGCAACACTACCAATGCATACAAGTTACATTATGATTATAAATCTTTTTTACAGTAGCCATTTTGACATGAAATAGTTGGGTCAATGCAGGTGTTTCCGGTGATACTAATCAGTTCCATTTATTGCAGCAGAGCCTTTCCAGTTAGTCAACATGCACCACAGCCTTAACCTGAATTAATATCACTGGTAACACCTGTGTTTACCTACTATTTCATGACAAAATGTCTGTTATGAAAGTCTATAAACCCTAAAAAATTATAGGCTAAAGCGTCATCTTTACTAATACGTGATAATACAACAATCTCTATTACTGGCATTAAACCGTATTTATAACGAGCAACGACTGTCGGTGGTAAGTATAGCGTCAAAACAATGCTAACTGACGCTTAGTACAAAAATAAGTTAACATGCTAAGAGCATGATACTAGCGTTTAACATCTCCGGTGTTTCGGTTTAACGAGTGACCGTGTTAACCGGTGACCATTAGCCGAATGCGTCTGTGGTTGTCGTAGTTACGACAACTGTTGAAACAGAAAGAGAATACGTAGCTGTCAAACAGAACACCAAAGACTAATCAGGAATGTTTTTGACATTGTAACGTTAATAAAAAAATAAATAAAACAAAGAGGCATCCACGTGGACAGCTACGTATGTTCCTGTTTTCAACACCTGTCGTAACTACGGCAACCACAGATACATTCGTCACCAGTTAAACACGGTCGCTAGTTAAACCGAAACACGTTACGTTAACGTTAGCTAGATGTTGTAATTAAGTGTTTAATGATTTGGCTTTCACTGCCAAACTTAACGTCAGCCACAATGGGCTTCCATGTCTGAATAAAACGTAATCATACGATACCTGTTTTTGTCGACGTATTCTTGTTGGAACTCTTTAACTTGACTTTTTATTTTAAGCAGCTCCGCCATGTCTACTCAGGTCAGAGTTTACCTGTTGTCTTGACGACAGCTTCCCAAGACGGTGAAGATGCGTTCAGAGCATTCAAAAAAAGTAGGAATTCTTCCTAATAGGGAAATAATGGTTACTTCACTTACCCATCGCAACAAAGACCACATTTGTTGAAATCACCTGTGAGATTAGATGCACCTCTGTGTAAACAAAAACAAAATTGCAACCTTTCATTTTTATTTTTAGAAAATGAACTAATGTTTGTAATTTAATTGGCATTCTGACAGGTAATTGTTTTGCTTATCTGTTGAGTCGCTAAATAACAAAGCAATCTATCTATAGATAACAAAATGGTATAGCTTTACATATTTCTGCTAGTTGAGTATAAATACATTTAAGAAAACAAAAGAAACAAAGACTAATAGTTAACTACAATATTTTTGACTTATTTTGACTTAAGTTTATAACAGATATTCTCTGGGTCACTGTCTATTGTATTCTTTTTTTATGGTCTGAAAATCTTTGTACAAAAAGCCTTATCTACCGTTTGATAGTCACTACTACAGTACTAATAAATCATAAACACCAAAACTTAAAAAAAGATTTTGGTGTCCTTACTGAAATGTACCACTTGCCATTTTGTTTATTTTCTCTTCTGCTGCTTCCTCGGTTATATATTCTGTACTAAAGCAGAAATACACTGCAAATAATATAGGAATGAGAGGGGGGATAAACAGCTGAGAAAAGACATTAATAAAATGCCTGCTCTCTGGATGCAGATTGTGGATCTGAGTATTGATCTGCCAGCTGTCTCATTTCTTCCATCCATCCCTCCGTCCATTTCCTTCCCTTCCTGACGTTATCACCCTTCATCATACAGTTATCAGGTTATTTCTCCAAACACTTACTTCCTTCCTTATTTCCGAACCTCATCTCTCCTCTTCAGCCATATTCACCTGTCAAAATGATCACCTCAGCAGGATGTGTGTGTGTTTGTGTGTGCACTGTGCAAGCAAAGATATCTGTCTGGCCAATGGTCAGAGGAAAAATTGTCTGTATTATGAATTACTCCTTGGAGACAGGCGAACGACAAATAGTAAAAGTGAATGAGGGTGTGTGTATCTGTTTCCATGCTCTTTCATGTCTGTGCACTGGCATTTCTGCTTTTCTCTGAGCGAGGCAGTGAGCTTGTTTAAGTATCTTTTTCTCTGTCTCTCTGTCTTTTTGGTGGGCCAATTTGCTGTCTGAAGGCCACCACAGTGGTGAAGAGCTGTAGGCAGACGTCCTAGGTAGAGTTATGGCTGGAGGGGCAAACCCATGGTGGCTCAGCCCATCCATCGACGGGGCGGCAGGAGGGCGGCCACCCTGGTAATTACCGGAGAAATGTTGTTGTGACAAGACAGTATGAACAGCGCATGTGAGTGAGAGAGATAGAGAGATTTTTGGGGAAGTGTTGTTTTTGACAAGACTGTAAGGACGGCTGGAAGCCATTCGTCCTCCCACAACACTGATTAGGTGTCAGCAGGAGTGTATTTGTGAGAGAACGACACAAAAGGAGAGTGAGAGCACTTCATAAAAAGACATACTGTTTACACACTGTCTAATGACCCTTTTCTAGACCCAGCCAGACCATCATCTTTTCCACGTCCCTCTCCTCTTATAATTTACTCTTCCATCAAGTTCTTTCTCTTTCATCTCCTTAGATATCTTACCCTTTTGTCTCGATCTTCCTCTGTACTTTTACCTTCTCTCTTCACTTTTCTGCTTTCCTTTTTCTCCCCCTTCCCATCCTCTGTCCCTTCTCAATCAAAACATTTTTGTTGCTCAGTGAGGCAATAATTCCTTATCCAGGATTACCCATGTATACCCTCTCTCTCTCCCTCTCCTTCTCTCTCTGTCTCTCGCTCCATCTCTCCATACGGGGCATGTCATTTAACATGCCTCCAGTCACCTCTCACAGTCAGGAAGCTCATCCAACCAGTCATTCTCCATGCCCATTGTTCCTAAATGAGGGCCATATGCGCTGTGGCCAGCACTGGTCATAAAGACACACACACACAGAGAGACACCAGTGGTGATACCAGTGTCTATGGATGAATGTGTGTGCGTGTGTGTGTGTGTGTGTGCGTGTGTGAGAGAGAGAGAGAGGGAGAGACTGTCACACATTGCTCTGCACAGTGCGTGTGTATGAATCATTATTGTGCATGTCAGTGTATGAGTGATTATATGTGAGTGTCTGTGTACGTGGGCCTGTCTGTGTGTGTTTCTGTGTGTGTGTCTGGCTGTGCATGTGTGTTCCTACAGCCACAGTAGGGTGCGGCGGATGGAATGTGTGTTTCTCGGCAGGACCAGTTCGGCCATTATTATTAAACATCTGTCCGCAGCACATTAATTCCCCCACTCTGACGCATCCCTCTCTGCCCAGGGATCACTTAATTGAAATCCATAATGACTCTTTCTTCTCTTCTCTCCTACACTGAGCAAAGTGAAGCTGGAAAATATATTTTGGACAAAAGGGGAGGTTTTTATCGGTTATTATCAAATCATTCACGTCTTGTCATGTTTTTAGCAGCTTTATATGTTTTTAAAGTACCACACAACATCTTGATTTTGTGTAAAAATGAAGAAATTATAGTGAATTAATGGTGGTGTATTTTCTGAAACATTTGACTAATACACCAAGTTAATGAGGTAAATTGATTGGTTGGTCTTTTAGTTCCTATACATTTTAAATAAAATAAGAAAATGAAGTAGAAAGAAAAGTGAAGTAGCAAAACAAAGCAAAGAATTGTGATTAAATACATAGGTGATTTATTAGAGATTTAAAGAATATAAAAAATAGACTGTTTCTTTTTTTTTTGGAGAGTCAGAGTGCCCCCGAAATGGTCCACTTAAAGGCAAGATATATGAATCATTAGATAACTACAAACATATAATATTCAGAATAAACTTAATGTTCATTTTAGACTCTAAGACAAGGAGAAAAGAGGGTAGTTTGGGCTGTCAAAATGAGTTAAGTGTTACACTGTTTTCAACAAGTTTTGTTGAAATGTCTTTTTAAGACAGTATTTTCATTCTATGCCTTATTTTCCCAGTTTTTGTCGTCCATACAATTAAAATTCCCCATTACACACACGAGGCTAACACCAAAAAGTGATTAAAGCACATCCAGTTTCAGCTGATGTCATCTGTGTGACACTAAAATGTTAGTGGAAATATGTAAGAGGCCCTCAAACCAAAAGCTCACCTAGGGCCTGAAAAGGCCCGAGGCTGGTCCTGGTCTTCTTAACAAAACTATGCAAATTGCTCCTTCATATTTTCCACCTGGGGCTGCTGTTACTTTTTACAGTGGCAATGCTTTTAAACCAATTTGAAGCCATCTCTTTTTCCCTCTCCATCTCATCCCCTCCCTCCCACCTTTCCTCATTCCCCATCCTAATATCCTACTAATGGATAAAAACTATGATTGTGCCGGTAGAGGAGAAATATCATACCTTTATTAGCTCACCTATACCCGCAGAGAGAGGCAGAAAGAGAGGCAGAGAGAGAGAGAGAGAGAGAGAGAGAGAGAGAGAGGGAGAGAGAGTAGTAATGAATTGAGCATTGTGTAAAATAGTTTAATGCAGGGGTGGTTCATCATTATTTGTGGCGGATTGCGTGCAGACAGGGGTGATCCATTAGTGTGGTCGTTTCCATCTGTGTATGCGTGTCTCAGTGTGTGTGTGTATGTGTATGTCCCACCCAGAAGGACATTCGCTGCTGCCGGCCCCACTGTCACAATGAGAGATTCATCACCACACACACACACACACACGTATACACACACACACGCACACACACAGACTACAGTACACATGTGGCATTATTGTTCCATCATTACTCCTCTCATTCTTCTTTTAAACAATTTGTCATTTTGCTGTCTGTGTTGACACACACACACACACACACACACACACACACACACACACACACATACACACACACACACACACACACACAGATTCATATGGCAGCATGTTTTCTGTGATGGTCAAGCCCAGAATTACATCACATTAAAGTGGATTTGAAATCTACATATAATAAAGCCAAAATAGGAATTATAGGATATTGTTTGATACAATTCGTATGGTATTAACTGCAACACGAACTGGACAATGTTTAAGGAAATTAATGAGCTTCAGTGATTTGGAAAAAGGTTTAAAGAAAGCAAAACATTATTGTGGTATATAATTATAGCTATAACTATATAGTGTGGTTGCAGCTCAACCACAAGTTTAATTTAAAAACAAACATACATTAGAAATAAATGCTTAGTGAATGTGACAGTTTTTTTTATTTCATTTTTTTTATGATATCTGTGTATTCATTATACTTTTTATAGAAAGGAGGGAAAAAGAGAACATCAATCAAAGAGGAGGAGAGTAAAGATAATACGACATTTTTGCATGTTGCATGATTGCCACCTCTGATGGCTATTCCTTTACCCACACACATTCACACCCACGATCACATTCTCCTTTCAAAATAAAACCCTCAGTAGTTTAATAGAATGGAGTTTTTTTCCCAGGGACTCAATATTGGACAGGGAAAATAAATCATCCAGTGCATACTCTGATCATGGCAGGGTGTAGAAGTGCATCTGAGGATTGTTCTCCCCCTCTATAGCACTTCACCACTTACACTTCACTTGTTCTTTTCATCTGCCCCTACCCATCCACTATTATGCTCATCTCTTGCTCTCTTGTACTGATTCACGCCTGTCGTCTGCTAGCTCTGTCTGGTTTGCATTACTTACTTTATCTTTGTCTGCCCAGGCTTTTTAATTTCTTGCACGTGACTGTTTCCCTTTGTCTGTCACTTTTTCCCTCTGTCTCTTTGACATTAATTATCTGATGAAAGTGTAGGATCAGCCAACAATGAAAAACACTGAACTCAACCAGCTGTTTCGAACTCTTTTTGTTCTGATATTCTTGGAGCACAATTTTGAACATACCTCCAAAGCATTGAGTTGTTTTTCCTGCTATTATTCTGAACACACATACACTCTGTTGCTTCTGTGTGAAGTTTAACAAACCTTTAGCATGCTGTGTGTGTGTGTGTGTGTGTGTGTGTGTGTGTGTGTGTGCGTGTGTGTGCGTGTGCATGTGTGTGTGACTGTATGTGTGTGTATGTGTGTATGTCTTGTCACCACTGGAGCTAGTCCATTTCTCTTTGCTCCCAACTAATTGGTTGGACCGTGAGAGAGACAGGCTGGAGAGGTGGCCAGACCTGACAGTGAGTGTTTGAGTGTGTGTGTGTGTGTCAGATGTCCTCTGGCATGCCTCAGAGAGCTAATCATAACCACACTGCAGAGATTAATGAAGTCAAGAGCAATCAGCCCTGACACACAAACAGGGACACACGCATGCACACACTCACATACATGCACACACACAGGAATGTATAGTGGTTCTGGCTCAGATACACTGGACCTTGTTCAGTTGAGGCAGTGACATGTGGAGTGACTTAATGATTAATTGATTCTCTTCTTGTGTGAACATCTGTACCTACATATGTTGCTTTTGTCAAAGTTCCTTTTTGCATGCTTGCTTAACTCGTGCTCAGCCCTTCTGGAAGTTTTTTTTTCAGGCCTAATGTGCTGTTTGAGGAAATGCTATGATAAACTATGGATGCTGGACAGATCAACATCTAGTGCCCTCTCTTGTGCATAATAGATGGATTATGGGGTACCTCTACAAGCAAGGAATTAAGCAAGGAATTGAGTTGAGTGGAGATATATTTGTGGAGATACAACCTCAATGCAGACATGCTAACTAATTCACTGTATCTGGGATGTCTGCCTCTTGTCCTGGGGCACTTTAACCTCCTTTAATGTCTGCTGGCACTGCTCCATCTACTATACTGGATCTCTCTTCCAAGCAAGATCAGTCAAGACTGGTCAACAGCAGAAAGTTGAGAATAAAGCACCAACAACTAGAAGCTGTGCCAGCTATGTTATCCACCTCACATCATTTTTAAGTCTGGGCTTCAGGCGGGTGGTAATGGCAATGGACTAGCTGGGGGCGCACCTGCCTTTGGGCCAGGACGTTCCCCAGACACTGAGTCTCCCCCCGCCCAATTACACACTTTTTAGGGGTTGTCCATGAGTCCTGCCTTGGGGACTCCAGGACCACAGCCACCATCTGCAGACCCTGCTCCTGCTCCTCTTAATGATGACATCATCTGCGCAGTCTGCAGAAAACACCTTGTGGTGAAGTTATTTTTCCAGAGACTGCCACTGTGTTCCACAGAGAGGACCATGACCATGCATCCCCTTCAGTCCTTCAGTATTTTGTGTCCCCCTCAACTGGCCACCAACCAGGTTCACTTTTTTTTGTTGGTTACAGGAGCACAAAGGGAGTTGTGCACTGGAATTGGATTATGATCCAGGAGGTGTACAGATAACATGAGTGGTCAGAGGAAAACAGAGTTCCAGCCTCTCTGCCAGACAGATGAATAGACGTGAGCACTAATTACCACCAGACTGCAGCTGCGACTGTAATGCCACACCAGCCACTGCCTCAAATCCCAGACTAACACCAAAACCACACTCCACTGCCACAACAACCATCATCCCTGTGGATGGATAGAGCCTTTTTCTTCCTAAATTATCTTGTAATTGCTTGGCTCTTATCTGAACAGAGAGAGAGAGAGAGGGAGAGAAACAAAAGAGAAAAGGAGGGGGCAAAACGGACATTACAGTCCTCTGTCTCAGAGCACAGGGCTTTCAGCTCCTCATAAAGACCTTGACCTTTGGCCCCTATGGGCCTCTGTGCATGATTCACGGGCTACAGAGGCCCCTGATCCCATTTATCTGTTTGTGGTGTGTGTGGGTGTGGTGTGTGCACATGTGGGAGTGTAGATGACATTATATGTTTGCTTTTAAGTGCGCATCTACTGTTAGTATGTGTGTCTGTGTGCATGCTCAGGTAGAGCCAGGTTCACTTGTGCAGTGTGTGGCCATAGTGCTTCACCTGGCCTTGACCAAACAAATTAAGTCATTCAGTGTCTGGCACACAAAGCCTATAGTAGCGAACTTTTCATACTAGACATAAACATCAAAATCACTCCAACTAATCCATGAAGAGCAATAAAAATGTGGTGATCCTTGCATGTTGGATGTGTCTTGTGTCTGGTAATTGCTCATTTGCTCCTAAAACAAAATAATTCTGTTTGGCAGCTTAATTTCGGCCACACTTTCGAATTTGAAGTACTTACTGGTTACCAGTGACCACACTATAACACGCATCAGCACACTTGCATTTGTGGTTCACCCTGTGTGTCCAAAGAACTTTGACTGGGTTTGGCCTCTGGCCATTATCCCACTGATAGATTTGTTTTTCCACTCCACTGTTTACCGCTAACTGATTGCCATGATTGGACTATTACTTTAAAATGTTCTCGTGAAGTATGTTGTGTAAATGTAAAGGTAGTCTACTGACAATATCTAAATCATTACTTACTGCAATATACTGTATTCAATTTGTTTTGCTGGTTATGAAATAAATATAAACTTCTCCCCACAGCATTTATTATCATTTCATTGGCTTAATAATACCAGTCTCCAACTTTTAAATTGCATTCCACATCTTTTCTTTAACTACAGAAAACTGTAATAGTGAGCATACTGTAATCAGATTACTGTAATATAGTTATATAGTCCATTACACTCACTCTGCCCATTCACATACAAAAGCCTCATTCTTCTCAGAAGCAATCTAACTTTTAAATCAACAGAAATCAGTCCTGGGCACAGGTGACTGGCCTGGTCAAATAGCCTTTTATTATGTCTCTGAGTGGGTGTGTGTGTGCGTGCGTGCGTGCGTGTGTGTGTATGTGTGTGTGTGTGTTTGTGTGTGTGTGTGTGTGTGTGAGTTGGCTCGTGTCTTTTGTTTTGGTTTAGAAGATTTAGATAGAGGGCAGGGGTGTCCAACACTGAAGGTCCCATGTTTGCACTTATCAGAGTATCAAAGTAGCCTACATGTATTTATGTTCACATTCTTTCTCAAAATATGTTGTATTTATTATAATATATTTTATGTCAAATGCAAAAAGCCTAAAAAATGAACACAATAACTATATTTTTATTTAGTTTTTTGTTTTGCTTTTTATTGTGCACCCACAGCTTCCTGGAAAGCAGTGTTGCCAATGAATGGATATATGATATAGCCTTAAATAGACAGCGATAGTAAAAATACAAAAGCAAAAACTGAAACAGCTCAAAAGGGAGACAGCTAAACCATGAGCTAGACTGAGCAGAAACCAAGCAGTTGGTACTAAGGCAAACAGTACATCATTTACAGGCATTACCATATGAACTGATAGCAGAGTGAATGTGTGGACCTGATGATGATGGGCTTGTCTTTTCACATGTCAGAGGCAGCAGCAAAGGTCACTGTTCACTGAGGAAGTATGAGGCTTTTAGGGAGGAGGAAAACACTAAATACTCCTAATCCCCCGTTTATTTGCCGCATGGATGGTTAAAAGCTACTCTCAGCCTCATAAAATTAAAACCTAGTGTGCACCGAACTGTAAAGAAGAGGCATGGATATAGAAAGATAGCAAGAAAGAAAGGGAAGAGAAAAAGACTTAGATGATGAGGCGAGAAAGATAGTAAGATGGAGAGAGAAAGAGAGAGCAGGAAGTGGAGAAGGTGCGAAGAAGAAAGGGGAATTGAGAAGCGGTGATGTGCAGCTCCAAAACATTCTTTAGCAGAATGAGCTGTCACCTGTACCTCCTTTTCCTGGCGATCTATGGTTCACACCGGCTGCCTTTGATTAATACATCCTACCTAAATCATCGAAAGTTCCCCTTTCCTTCTTACCCATAAAATGCAATACACAACACAAATCAGCCCCTTAAACAGTGAAGCCGGATAACAATCGGAAAATAATGCATCTTACCTGGGCCATCCCGATAAATTGTTCCTTATAACACCCTCCCTTAAACCAAAATCAATTCATCCGCCTCCAATTTTTATTAAAATCCCCAGTAATAAATCTTCCCCCAATGTTTGTTCATCTGTTTTTTGATACATTTATATCACTTTCAGTTCTGCTCCAGTGTTTCCCCTGCCTCTACAGCGTAAAATGGGAAAATCTATTTGGGGCCAATAGAATAGTTAAAGGGGTGTTATGGGTGCCTGTTCTTGTGGTGAAAATGGGTGTCAATTTGTGTGTGTGTGTGTGTGCGTGTGTGTGTAGGTGTGTGGGTGTGTGTGTACGGGATGTGTGCTTGTGTGTAAATGGAATCGATAAACGTGGCAGTGTGGTGAGTAGAAAGCACCCTTCCCCTTGCCTTTCTGATTAACCCACACCACTGAAAACCTGACAGCAATATAACAATATTAGAGGTGTGTTTGTGTGTGTTTGTGAAGGTGTTTGTAGACGCATGTGTGCATGTGTTCCAAGTCCATTTGAAACTGCCTTTGTCTTTTCATAAAACCTTCAAGGTACATATACAGTGATGTTTAAAGATGTGAGTGTGTGTGAGTTCAGTGTTGAGCTTATATACTGTACACACGTATCTGTGTACTCACCATTTTAAGTAGCAGCACCTATCCCGTCTTGCTCCATGTTTGCAGCATTTACTGGTAGTGCTCCACAAAATGGAGTACATAAATGCACTGTTGCCGATAAAGTTGGAATAATTTTGTTTTCAGACACATTCATCTTTATTTATTTATACACATCAGGTTAATTTTCACTGTGATATGTTTGGGAGAGATTGATCAATCACGTTTTGAGAAGATACACTTTATCTATCAAGAATAAATCACATTGTCACAATCATTTCATGAGAAAAGGTGAAAATATTTTATTCCAACTATGGGAAACAGTGTATATATTAGGACACTGAACAACATTGCACGTAGCAATCATATAGCAACCCTTGTTAGCTAGCAAATGTTTCTCTTCTTAAACAAGCAAGAACTTTCCTCTGGAAGATAATGACTGAAAACAGGGGAACTAGGATGTGGCAGTGCTAAAAGGAAACACTGATATATTTGCAGGGTTAGTAGTTTTCTGACCAAGATAACATTGTGCCTTTGATCTATCACTAACTGAAAATCCACCAATCTATTTTACCTTTTGTTTTTTTATATTAATATCGCCCCTATACAATATCTTTACTTCAGCTAGAGTGGCAATACTGCTGAGTTAAACTAATTATGGTCTGTCCATGAAGCATAAAATGTACACTTTGCACATATTAGGGTCTTTGTATATTAAGTTTTTTTCTTGATAATGTCATTATTTTACCCTTTTTTCCATTAAAGAACATGAACAAAAGCAGACTGCACTTATAGCAACTTATCACAGACTTCAGTGCTATTTCAACTTGACAAACAAGTCATATCTCACCTGCCCATTAGTGACGCCTGTCCTTCATTTCTTGATTAAGCCCATAGTAGATGCCAGTTCACTATGCACTGTGGCATAGGGATAAACCCTAATGCATACTGCAAGGGTAAAACCTTGCAAACCAACTGAGTGAATCACCTACATCACAATAAAAAAAACAAAAGAGAATATGAATAATGAAAAAGTGCTCTGACAGGAAGCTTTTTTTTCTTCTCCATTTATAGGAGTAGCAAGAATACATTTTTTAATTTAGTTTAAGAGCTGTGCTTCAGCCAAAGAGGGCATCATGCAGCTTTTTGAGCTATGCCTGGTCCTGAGCAATATGATATAATTGCAATGCAGTAGGCTTCATTACCCAGCATGTTGTTTAATCTGAATGATCTATTATGAAATCAATTAACAAGAGCAGGGAGGAACTAAAGGCTGACTTGATCTCACTTATCACGTATCACTTTGCTGAGCCTTGACCTAGTAACTGTCAAAGATCAACAGAATTGAGAGGAACATGTGACTTTATCATCTGTTGACCTCTTGGTACCAGTGAAGGATAAGTACTCAGATCTTCTACTTAATTAAAAGTACCAATACAAAGTAAAAATACTCGTCAGATGTGCGGTGTGATACGCAATGCACAGCACAGCTGGACCTAGGTGTAGGAATGTGTAAGTTCTACAGTAGAGACAATGTAGTGCTAAGGGAAAAGGCTCTCTGACGGCAAAGTAAAATGGTGAGAATATGCTTACTATAGTGTACACTTACACAGATATTGATTTTTTTAGATGGACCTTCTCTAATGTGGTTAAAATACATTTTTCTGACGACCCTGTCCATAGCAGTACTTTCAAAGCAAAATGAACATTTCCATTTTTTCCATATTTGATTTGCTTTTCCCTTATTTATTTTGTTTGCACATGTTACTGGACATGTCTCTCTATATGTATCTTGATATACACGCAGTTTATACATTTTGTCTATATTTATTTTACTAAGTTCTAATCACAATCTATCTGTTTGTGGCAGGGTAATGATGGATGATGCAAGAATTCAGACAGCAGAATACAATAGGAAAACAATACAATAAGCCTCATTGCCTTGCATTGTCTTATTTGTTGGGTGATCAATGAATGCTTTGCAGAATGCTGGATCAGTCAGCGCTAAGAAATGGAGAGATGTGCTGTGATTTATTCTAGGTGTTAAAAAATAATTTGTTTGGATTGATTAACGTTAATTAATTATGCTAATTGAGCAGGATGAAAACAGATGTCGAAAGTGCCCTCCTACTCATCCCTCGGTAAAACTGGTCCTTTAATTACAGATGCTATTGGTTTATCTAAAAATAACTCATAATGCATGCAAGTGTTTGCCCACGGTACACACGTGGACACGCAGACTCAGGACACAGGGACACAAGTTTATTTGAAAATATTTCATAACATCATACTCTTATTTTGAAATATACAAAGATGCATACTGAACTTTGAACTTCAGTCGGTTATTTCCTTTTTATTTAATGTTTCCACCAAAAATAACCCTGTCAAGAAATTTTAAGTGCCTGTCAACTACAACAAAATTCTGTGTTTATTTGTCTCTTGGTTTGCTTTCATGATGTTGCTTTCTGTAAAACTTTTTACAGTATATTTCTTGACTTTACAATGTCCTTTAAGCATGCATTCAACTATCTGTGTGTATAGTTGTATAAATCTGTTGGTAATAGCAAGGCTCACATTGTAGTCATGAATATCATTGCCTGATCTGTGTGCAACATTGGAGAATTTTGCATAAAAACAGAATTAAAAAAAAAATGAGATGGCTAAAGTTCAGCACAAATGTAGATATGTGAGTGTTGAGTGGAGGAGTTGAAGAAATGAGTATAATCCAATGGGTTGTTCTCACTGTCTTCTTCAACGTGTGTGTGTAGGTGTATGTGTGCTGTGATCAAGCAGATTGAGTTGCTATCTTTCTCAACCAAACCGGTTATGGGTGTGTGTGTGTGTGTGTGTGTGTGTGTGTGCGCGTATGTGTGTGTACACATGTATGTTTGGGAGTATGTGCAAGTATCTGTGGGCCCGGATAGGGCAAGAGGCTGCACTGAGCCGCATGGATTTGCTGCTAAAGTTTGAACAGTTTTAAATTAAAATGTATTGCCCATTCTCAATGTATTGATCTCAGGCCCAGCTGTGTCAATACGCCGCCCCGGCTATTTTTCCAATAACTTATAAAGATCTTCCAGCCAGGCATAAATTCATTACATAGCTCTGAGTATATATATTCTCCCTCTTTTTTCTCCCTTTCTCTCCCATCTCTTTTTTCCCTCTCCCTCTTCTTTTCACCATCTCTCTCTTTCTCCTTTCACATTTTTTTCGCTGTCTTCCTCCTCTTTTACTCATTGTCACAGCCCTTATTCTTCTGTTTAAGTGTTAACTCAGGAGGCTGTTTTGCTGCTGTTTCAGGTGTGATGGTTATTGATCACTCGCACTCCCTGTTGGGATTATGTTGTTGCAAAAAAAGCCAGCTCCAAGAGACTCCACCCAAGGCTTCATGAAAGCCTAGGTGAAAGCAAACAGTGATCATTACTGTTTGATCATAAGGTGCTTTAGTTTAAAATAACTTTTTAAAACTTCTCTTTATTTTTACATTATCTTAGTTATTTTTGCAGCATGCAGAGAAATAATGAAGAGATTTTTGCTAAAGTAAGTTAAAGTTTGTCTCTGTTTAAAAGTGAGATTCAGTCAAAAGTCTTCAAAAAGAATTTACCTCAGTACCTTTCAGTGCACAAACATAAAATGATCATAGTAATCACTTCCCTAACTTTTTTCTAGCTCTTCTTTTCTTTTGCAACTCTATCACAGCCAAGATTATATTTCCTCACATCTTGCTCCTCCTTTCCTTCAGTTATCTCTTCTCTTGCACACTTTTCTCCCTTTTCTTTCCTTGTCTTGCCATTCATCTGCTCCACTCTTCTGTCCTTACCCATTCCTTCCTACTCCTCCTCTCTCATCTCTTCTTTCCTTCTCCTCTCCTCTCTTCTCCTCTCCTCTGCTCTCCTCCCTCCTCCTTTCTCCACTCTTTCCATCTCTGTCCCTAATCTCCCTCCACCTCCTCTCATTGTCAATACCTATCTAATTCCACTTTAGCACCAGTAATTGGCTGATGGATAGAAGCTATGGATTGGCCTCTTCCTGATGACTGCATGACATTTTTCCCCCTCCCCTACAGCTGGTAATACTAATAGAATTCCAAATCCGCGGCTCTGGGATCCTGTCATGAGTAGGTCAACCGCTGTGTCAAGGTCCTATTGGAAAGCCGGCATCCAACATCTTAATTTAGACTTAGGCTTTTTTCTCTCTACCTCTCTTTGCCTAGCTAGATGATCACTGTGTACTCCTGTGTCTCTTTCTGTGGATGTCGCCTGCTATGAATCTTTGTTATGTTAGTTAATTTAATTCTCAAAAGTTAGGAGACATATCATTTTGCTTCAATTAGCTGATGAAGACTTTGTTGTTTGTACTTTTTTGTTTTGTCTGTGGATTTTAGCTTTTAAATTTGTTTTAAAATGTTTGCATAAAGTTTCAGCAGTTCGGCAGTACTGTATACAAAAATATCAGCCTGCTTTACCATTTTATAATAACAGAATTTTTTTAAGTTATTGCCAGTTGGACTTAAACAAAAATAAACAGTTTTAATTCATTTTAATTCATACTCATACAGACCCACCACTCAGCATAGCGACATAGAAAATTATAGAAAATGTTAAAGTTTTCATTTACTTGCTTCACATGACTTTCTGTCACAGTGTTGGAGACTTGCTCCACCAGTAGTGGTGGAGTTAAAATCTCCATAGTGAAGCTTTATGATAATACAGTACTCTGCCTATATGTTAAACTTTCAAGGCACAACTACAATAAAAGGAATAGGGGATAAAATGTACAGTGCACTTTCAGTGTAAAGTTCTATTCCAACTTTCATCTGAATCTAATATGTGACTCCAGCTGTCTGAATGTTTCAAAAAATATGCTGTTTCAAAAGCACCACCATGAAAGTACTCCCCCACAGGTTTGTTCAGTCGTTCCCTATGACTAATTTGTTGAAAAAGCAGCAAATAAGCATTTTTGCTGAGCACATTTTGAAGATATTGATATCTCAACCTCTAACAGAATCAACGTGTGGACAGTGGGTGTGTTTTTCTGTCTCTCCTGAGTGGTACCCTGCTGGTATCTTTGTTCAAACACACACACAGGCATATCTTTGTAAGTGTGCATAGGCTTCTGCACATTTGTGTATACATTTACATGGCCAAGTATGTATATATTGAGGCATACACACTTCTGGCAGCACAGCTCATTTATATCTGTCTATAGACTTTGAATTGAATTTCTGATCAATGAAGAGGACACATTGTTCGCTCTCTAGACTATGAACTTCAGCAGCTGCCAACAAACACAGAAAGTTTATTGGATTAAATACCTCTGGACATGATGTACCTTTGTACTGTTTCTATCTATCTATCTATCTATCTATCTATCTATCTATCTATCTATCTATCTATCTATCTATCTATCCGCAATTCCAATTGCATTGTGTGCACATGTGTGTGCATGTGCTATAGTGATGAATTGGGGAAAAGAGGTTGGCTAAATCGGGTTGTCATGCTAATTCAGTCAGCTGACTGCATAATGCAATGCATCAGGGAGACGGACTGAACTTGACCCCGTTAAACCTGACCTTGGCCTCCGTCGCTCTCTATCCTCCCTCTCTCACATATGTGGGTGCAGGGGTCAGCAAATTAAGACAATAAATCTGTTTTGTGTGTTTGGAGCTTCTATGGTAACGTACTGTGTTTTACAGTGTAAAAATGGTAGAAAACATTTCTGTGACACATACAGGAAAAAATTTAATACGACTGAATATTTATTGCAAAGTGTACTCTTGCTTTGTACCTTATTATGTGTTACTTTTTGTTTTTCATTTTGTTCAACTGATGATTTTCTGTTCAGCTGCACTTCAACATTTAAGATCCTTTCCTGTTTCTGAAGCACCAATGCCCGGTGAACAGCATTTTCTATATAGTAAGTAGGTTTAGTTTGATGCTTGGTTGACTGATTTTGTTGACTTGGCATTTTGTTTTGCATGTCTTAGTTTCTCCTTTGGCTGACATGTTAAATGAAGCACATCAATGGACTGCCATTTAGTCAACACTAATGTCAGTATTTGCTGTGCAGGAATTGATTATGTTAACTCAATGAAAAAAAGAACACAATTTGGTGTTTGATTTGGTCTCTTCCAGAGCTTTACTGCAGGTTCAAATGGTGCCAGAAGTCTCTGCTCATCTTTATAAGATGATCTCTTACTTGGATGGTAACAACATGTGTTTTATTTAATGATTAAATTGAGATTAAATTTTAATCTCAACTCCACATGCTGTATAGAAAAGATCACTCTGTGGTTCTTACAGTTTTTATTTTTGTGTTATAAATTTATATTGATCCAGAAAAGGCAACGATACTCAAATGCTATTCATTACAGTTATTAGATTTTACTCCACCAACACATATGAGCTCATAAGATTATGTTTACATTAAGACTTACACACCTCTCTGCCTTTGACCTTCATGTCTGCAAAAAACGAAAATAAATTACCCTGTTAAATATCTTATACTTTGGATAAAAATTCTGTCATGCATGAAAAAACAAATGAAATGATAAATAACTTAAAAAATAAAAAAAACTTGAAAAACACACAATCAACAAATGGTTTGAATCAGTCATTCACCTGAAGTCAAGAGTAACATTTGTTTATTTTAGTTCGGTGTTAGAAGGTGGGGTTACAAGCCTGTGTGGAATGTCGCTTTAAATTATTCAAAGCCCAATCAGGTGTCTTTTTCTCCTCTGATCTAAAGATGGGTATCAGAGGTCATTCATTCTTCCTTCCAGGGTCACCTTTCCCACTTTTCCTTTTAGCACTGACACTCTCACACACTTCCACTCCCTATCTCTTTCACTAATGTTATATAGGACGCAGTCATGGTCACATGCAAGTACATATAGCACATATGTGCATGCAAGTAGACATTAAGAAACAAAAAGCAGCTGTGTGCATATACGCACATACATAGACACTCTCACCCAGTAGCATGCACATACCTACACACACACACACAAACACACACACGCACACACACACACACACACACACACACACACACACACACACACACACACACACACACACACACACAAACATTGAATAGGCCATCCCAACTCCCCTGCAGTGAGCTCCTTTGTGTGTGCCAGGACATTGTTCATTCTCCTTCTGTGTTTCCATGTATCTGAATACCTCCTGACCTTCTCATAGACTGCAAGGATGTGAAGCATTATTGCTCTTCATGCAACTTGCTTTTGTGTGGTCCAAACAATAGGTGACAAAAGTGGATGGCAGACTGTGGGGAGGCAGAAAGGAAACAGAGAGGAGGTAAGGACACTGTTAAGATTTAACTTCTTTTGACTTTGCATCTTTCTCCCTTAAGCATAAGAATGTTAAATAAAATCAGTAACAAGTGCACAAAGTATTTATTCAAATATTTAATACAATTGATGATAGAATAAGGGTACATACAGTGCATTCAACTTGTGAAGCAATGCAAACAGTGTTCTAAGTTTTCATCTACAAATGAAGCACAGCAATAACTTTGCACTGTTGCTTGTGTATACACCTTCTCAACCATAGGATGCACAGTTTCTTTCTGTTATTTGTGCATACTTTTGCATAATAGAAGCGTTTGCTAGCTTGTGTGTGAGATCCTACGTACAGTATGTGTGTCTGTGTATGCATGCTCACCGCTGGGGGCTTGTTGTCAGAGCTTCTCTCGACTGGCCAATTAATTATGATGGCCTACTTATGATGTGTAATGGGATGATTTATTAGTAAACACACAAACAGAGCAGGGACACAGACAGTCAGGTAGCAGCACTGCATTCTGTGGTCTGGGATCATATACTGGGGCAAGATCACAAGCCACCCCTGGCTGTGTCCTACTGGATCAGAGTGAAGATTATGGTACACTGGAGGAGCTGTGCATCTTCAACGAGTCCAGTTTGCAGGCTCTAACTGATTTATATCATATGACTGCACTGTACTTTTTTATCTTTTCAATCCGGGAAAGTCAAGTGAGCATGCTGCTTTTATCAAGAAATGTCCCGCTTCACATACATTCACATGCACACAGGAAACCAGGTTATTCAGAGGAATAAACTTACACAGTTAACTGCAGAGTGTGTTTACATATTGTAGTAACCTATTACAATGTATTTTAGTATGTATTTTAGTGATGCAAGAAGACTGATTTATGTGTGCTCCGTGTCAAGAGATAAGGTCCAATAAAGAGTAGAGGGCCCAGCTCTGTTTACACATTGCGAATGTGTGTGTTTTCACTGAATTTTCACTTTATTTAACAGACACAAAAAAGAGAGACAGGAAGGGCATAGGAGAGAGCGTCAATCTCATGCAGCAAAGGGTCAGAGCCAGACTTGAACCCCAGCCACTGTAATCGCTAACGAGTCATCTAATAGGACGGATAAGTTAGCAGCATGGCTGACCAGCTAACGGCAGCTACATTTATCAGCTAAAGTAGCTAACTCCTAATAACAAGTAAACCTGTCCATCAGGAAAAGTCTGGATATCCCTATTGTCTAAGATAAGTTACTGAAACTGTCATGTCGTCCAACACAAGAAGCCATGTTCACAATCACAGGGTGCAGCTCATCAACAGGCTTCTGCGAAATTGGCCAATCAGTAGAAAGATTTTAGGGAAGGGGGAGCTTAAAGAGACTTGTTGCCAAGGATGAGGGGGCTGCATGAAGGGCCAATATAAGACAAATAATGATCTTTTTGAAGGGTGAATCAGGCAAAGCTACTCTAGTGGAGATTGAGACTAAGAATATAGAGTGGGAAATTAGCATAGACTACATTCAAACCTAGCCCACACTCTTTCTGCTTCTTTTTTTTTTTATCTCTTTCTTTATACACAGTTACAATGAATCGTACCCTCCTCTACCTTCGTCTACCTCACCCTTCCTTTATCCTCAATTGCCCTCATCTGTTTAACCTAAAATATAAATAAATATGTGTGTTGTGCACTTATGTTTAGAATGAATCCTCTCACTCTGTCATTCTTTCTTCTGTTGCTTGAAATCAGAAATTTTCACTCTGAAATGTGTGTTTGCTGGTGTGAGAATGTGCAGCCAGCACACAGGTTTCACAGTGTGTGTTTGCACAGTATGTGTGTGCGTGTGTGTGTGTGCGTGTGGACAGCATTAGGCGTGGCTGGTATAGGTGCAGCAGGTCTGTCCTGGTAGCGAGGAGAGCTATTCTTTTTCCTTGGCTAGCTGTCTGACTAGCTGGGTGGGTGTCCTATTTCTGGATGACACACACACATACACACCAAACCCTGTGCCCCCTCTACCATACGTTGTGGGACATAATTTATGATGGCTCTGTAACATATGGACTTTTCATCACTCAATGGCAACAAAGTCTCTCTACTCAGTGTTACAGCATATTGTCTCTCTCCCTCCTCTTTCTCATTTGTTTTCCCTTCTCTGTGTCTCTTTTCGATTTGAGTTTTTCTCTTCCATTTTTATTTCTATTTCTTTCTCTTTCTGTGTCACAGGTCGCAACTTGTTCTCTGTCTTTTCATTCTCTCATTATAACCGGAATTTTAAACGAAGTGGTGATAAAAGGCTTAATGCCTAATTGAGGTTATGTAATAGTTCAGCTGTTGTGATTTTTGGATGTTAGGTAATAACTGATATAACTATAAATATAATGATATTTCATTCTGTCATTTTTATTTGAAATGTAGAACTACATGAAAACATTGTCTTTCTTTAACTTGGTCTTAAGTGGCTTAATACACTCCCTCCCTTTCTCTCTCTCTCTTTTCTCTGCCTATTTGTCTCACTGCTTTTCTACTCAAGGCCATTTTATTTGTTTACATTGACTCTGACCTTTTGGCCTTCTTTTTGGTTGGTCTTTTATTTTGATGATTTAAGAATTGTGGCATTATCTGCCTCTGATAAACACTGGCTGCCTAATAATGGCTAATAATAATTTGCCTAATAATTGGTCATGGTCTAGTGTGTGTTTGTGTGCATGTGTGCTGGCATGTTGACACCTCATCGTCATGCAACAGCCTTGTCACCATAGTGATTACAATAAAACACTTGCTAAGTGCATAAAGGCTGGGATCGTTACAGTTTTATTAGCAAACACACACACGCACAGAACCGCATTATGAAATGTGTGTTACACAATTTATATCAATCACACACACACACACACACACACACACGCACGCACGCATAGAGCACAAATGTCCTTATTTGAGATTTATCATGCAGTCCTCTAGAAATTCTATAAGGAGCAAAGGTGGTGATTACAATGTTGACCAATGTTGATTTTTCCAGAATAAGTCTATTTATCACTGAGGCAGCTGTGCTGTTGGTATGTGACTAAGAGTGTGGGTGGTGCGAGTGTGTTCATCAATGTGCGTGTATGCTGTTAAGCTAAAGGGGCTTAAAAGGGTGTAAGAGATGCGACAACAGGGACATTACACTGAAGGCTTAATTTTATAATAATATTTGAAGACAGAACATGTGCTTATCGACAGACACAACATCCACATTTCAAGCATTATAAAATATGTTGTTAAGATCATTAAAATATAGTAAACCATACCTTTGTGAAGCTTTATCAAGTTCATTAAAGTCTGAGATCTTGTTTGAGGCTTTACTTTGTGTTGTTGAATTACAGTATGTTATTAAGTATGTTATGCTGTAAGGTGATTCTATTTTTTTTTTTCTTTGTAAATGGACAAAATATTGCAAATATTTTTCAACATAGTGCAGCCCAATACATCAACATCACAAAGTGCTGCCTCAAAACAAAAGAAATGACTCAAAACTGCAGAAAAATGTAACATTTAAAGTCGTATTTCATCATAAACATTTTAAATCTTATTGCATCATGCAGTTGTTTGCTTTTTACTTACTGCACTGTAGGCTTCATACAGTAAATGTATTGTGGAAGTTTTAAGTGGGTAAACTATTTTATGTAACTCATGTATGCAGTATATAATTACTTTGTTATATTTCTAAATGAAAAGATCATTAAAGCAAAGTTGTCACATGACATGATAAACTAGTTATTGTATGCCTTTGCTTTATTTTGTTATATTTACACAACATGTCATCTACCTTCACATCCTGTGGGCTTCTATTCTATTCTATTCTTTTTCTTTCTATTCTTAACCACCATGCTGGCACTCTCTCTGTAACTATTGATGCTACTTTGTCCTAGTGATGAAGCAAGCGGGCCGTTGTTGGGTCGATGTGTGTCATTGTTATATTGATGTGAGGACAGACCCCTGGGGCCTGCAGCCTTCTACTCCCCTGAAAGCAATAAATCTATGGCCTGCTGTTCCCTGTACTGTACCCAGCATAGGTTCTCTCTCAAACACACACTCACATGCACACACACATTAAGTACACTTTATATATACAAAAAGAGACATATACAAAAAGCTAACTTTGTGTCTGTTTTACACTGCATGCAGCATTAAGGCGTTCACAAAGAGGCTATTTGCATTTTTAAATTTGAGTCTTCACACATTGAGTCTTTTTTTTGCCTTGTGTGTGCACGTGTTTTTGTGGTTAAGCGGTTCTGTGTTCAGTTTCTATGAATCATTTTTAATTCCCTTCAGTCAGCCAGTAGAGGCCACTCACAGCATTCAGTACAGACAGACAGCACACACACTCACATATGAACACACACACACACAGACGACAGCTGTCCATTACAAAGCAAAGGGGAGGTTGGACAAGTGAGAGCACAGGAGGTGGCAGTGGAAAGAGAGAGCAACACGGGATGGGAAAAAGAAAAAGTAGGAAAAATATTAAAAATAAAATGGAGAAAAAAGAGCGAGAAGGGTGAATGGAAAAGAGTGGGATGACAGGCATGTAGAAAGAAAGGTAGAGACAGTGCTTATGATGACGTCTTATTTTGTTTGTTCCTGTTTATTCCTATCAACTCAGCTTCACTCAGTTTTGAGGCAGAGAGAGAAATTGGTGAGAAATTGGAATTGACACTCATCTAGTTTTCCCTGTGAGGAGTGAACAGGGGAGTTTAGTTTCCCGCCGTCACTGTAATAATACACAACACTGTTGTTGTTGTTGTTGATGTGCATTCACACTATTGTAATATATATATATATATATATATATATATATATATATATATATATATATATATATATATATATATATATATATATATTCTCCTTTTCTTTGTGGCTGTTTCTGTGTCTGTTACTGGTTGCAGTTGAAGGAAAGAGGAAAAGATATTAATGAACAAAAGAGGAGAATGACCTGGAAAGACAGAGGAGGGTAAGAGAGTGAGCAGAAAGAAATATTAACTGAAAACAAAAAGAAAAAAAGCTTAAACTGAGAAATGGTTTATCCTTCTAAAAATAAGTGCTTTGGCTGGTCTGAGTGATCTGAAGCTGAGAAATTCTTTGTGTATGTGTGTGTTATGAACGTATACAAAATAAAATACATCCACAACAATGTGTGCATGCTCAGCATTTTAACCCAATGAACTGTCAGGCTCACCTTTTTTTATGTTTCTCATTTTATTAATCAATGTCCATAAACACTTTTATTAATTTGTTTCTCCTTTCAGCTCAGCTCCATTTGAAATTATAAAAACTGATTTTTTTGTGTTTCTTATAGAAAAAATACATCTATTAGATATATATTTATATTTTATATAAATGTCATCAACAGCATTAAATATTGTAATTGACAATAAGATAATGCTGAACACTGTGTGTGATTAAAAATACAGTATCAACACTTACAGATGCAAAAGAATGAAAAATGACACATAATAAAGAATCAATATACACTTATATTACACTTAAACATTAATCCACCTATTTGTAATTAAGTGTTCAAAAATAAACAAATGTTGAATGTCTCACATTTAATTTTTTGATGCATGTTTGGCTCTAGTGTGATGAACTCATGAAGAAGTGTTTTATTCGTGTGTGTGTGTCTGTGTCTGTGTCTGTGTGTAATCTGGGGGTTTGGGGGGAAGTCGCAGAGGATAGTTAATGAAATCATCTTAATCCTACTAGCTGCTCGCTTCTTCCCCAGCAGAGAAATCTTTATTTTTGTAGTCTTTCTTTCTTTCTTTCTTTCTTTCTTTCTTTCTTTCTTTCTTTCTTTCTTTCTTTCTTTCCCTTTTCTTTTCCTGCTCTCCACAGTCATCCCCCCCTCTCTTTCTCTCCTCTACAGTCACTAATTATTTCATCTTGAGCATGGAAAGGAGACGCCAAATCAATAAGTCTCCTCTGTGGAAGCAGAGGGAAGGGAGGATGGAGGAGGAGGAGGAGGGGAAGGTGAAGGGGAGGGTTGCCAAAATAGACAGCCTAAATACTAGAATTTTGTCACATCTTTATTGCCTTGATGTTTACATTTAACTAATTTCATCGTAAATGAAAAACTGCAAATTGAAAATGTTTATGCTTTAATAATATTTCATTGTAGTTTCCTTTCCTAACAACATGACAACAGCAGTTCTCCACTGTGGTAACTCTTCAGAAAACATAACCAAGCTTCATTCTGTATCTCTTTCAAAATTTTCTGCACTCCCTTTCATTTCATCTGTGATCGTATGACATTTAGTTTTAGTTTTATGCATGATGCAGTCATAACCAACATTTAGGGTAGAATAACTCAGCATTTGTGAATCAAGTAGCCTGGTAGGATTTGGAAGACATAAAAGGAATAAAAAATACAATGTCAGGCATGTCTTAAACTACAAGTTGACCTTCGTAAGGCAGAGAGGACACAGAAGTTTGGATTACTGCTTCAATATTCTTTTGGTTATATTTCTTTCTGGGTGGGGGAGTGAGAGGAGATTCCTCGCTGTGACTAATGTGATGTTTGTCGAATCCAAACTTTCTCCTGCTGCCCCCCACCTGCTCACAGCCCTCACATGGACAAGTTCTTTCTCTCTTTTCAGTCGTTGTTTTTCTTGATTCACTCTTCTTTTTTTTATTGTTTGTTTTGTTTGGCTGTTTTCTCCTGACCGGCCCACCTGCAGGTAAACAGGCAATTGTATTCTTGTGACCAGCATCTGTGTGTGTATCTGTGTGTGAGTGTGTTTGCATGTCTCCAGTTCATTGCTCCTCCCGGTCCAAATGTGGTTTGTGATATTACATTTGTGTGTGTGTGTGTGCCTGTGGAGGTGCTATCTGTGCTCAGATAAGACTGTAAACCAGATTAATCTGGCGTGGAAGAGCTTGTCAGCAGGACCACTGTGTGTGCATGTGTGTGTGTGGGTGCTGCTCTCCTCCCTGCATCTCAGCCAGCCCATCAGGTGAGCCATTGGTTCCTATATAGCCTGTGTGTGTGTCAACGCACGTGTGTGTGTGAAGGAAATCAACAGAGAATGCTGTATAAGTGAATGAGTGTGTAGGGTCCAGCGCTAGATAATGTGATCACTGCTCCATGTAACACAGCATGACAACCGCTTGTGTGTTTGTGTGTGTGTTTGTGTGTGTGTGTGAAACACGCCATGACAACAGTGTCTCTCCATACCACTGTGGAGAGAATGGATTACTCTGCTCTCATACTCGAAACGACAACACAAACACACACACACTTACTCAGAAACACACATTTCTCATCTCTAGCTACTTCTGATATACGCACCTACATACATCTGTACACAGGTCATTCATACAGATAGCAGTATGTATTCTAAAAATACATTTTAATGAGAGTTTCATAAACTATCCCATGAAGAAATATAATATCATAAATATATCTTCTCTGTGTGTGGTCTTCTGTGTGAATTTATAATGGTTAAGAGAAAAATCTAACCTATCTTGACGTGCTGTAACATTCACATGACCAGCACAGCAAGATAAAGTTTAATATCAGAAAATCCCAACACAATTTTTGTGTCTGTGATGTGAAAAGACATGCAATGCTGTTTTAAAAGTGAAAAAGTGATTGTCTTGCCATCACTGTTCTCTCCACCCACACATTTAGTACAGCATGTAGTCGGATGCATCAAGCCCAGGTTTGTTCTCTGGGAGTTCACCAATTGTAGAAACACTAACTGAAGTTGATAGATATATTCCAAGCAATAATGCCATTTTTTATGACCTTACCATTACAACAAACACAAAAGTTTTCTCTGTAGTTCACGATAAAATAAAGTGCATTTTATGTTACAAAGCCTGAAGTTATAAAAGATTATCTGTGCAAAAGAGACTTTTCTCCCAAATAAAAAAGTGTTTGTTACAGTAAACTTCTAAAAACACACATATGTTTATGTTTTTAAGCGATGAAGGCTGTAGTAATTATTATTCTGGAGTATTGGGAGTAAAGAAGGAGGCCGGGTTATCATACAGCTACAAAGTCCACATAGGGAGGAGGTCGAGGTTGAGCTTAACACGGAAACTCTCTTTGTTTCAGTCAGTGTTGGTTTCTTTCAACATAAACCACAAACTGTTCCTAATCCTAACCAAGTTGTTTTTGTTCCTTAATCTAATCAAACCTTAGCTATAGCAGTGTCAGATTTAAAAAAAAAAAAAAAAAAAGTTTTGGAGGATCTTGACAAACAATCTCATCCTGCAAAATGTATTTTGTCCTTTATTTTGGAGGACTACAACTTAAAATAAAGTTATGTGGATTTGAACAATGTTTTGCCACTTGACTTGCCTTTGTAATACTGACTTTCTGCTCAAAAAAGTCGAGTTTAGTAATAAATTAAATCTATTTTAATGTACTGTAAACCAGGTAACTGAAATAGCCCCCCCCAATCACATATGCAGGCCCTCTATACATTTGCATTTCATCAGAGACGCTAGAGGCCACCTGCAGTGCAGCGTGGGACTCTGTGTCTTATTCAAGGGCATTGATGGTGAGAACTTTAGAAGTAATACCAGCATCCTCCAGCTGCCAGCTCACAGCCAGAAAACACCCCTGTCTGTGGCGGGGATCAACCCAACAACCTTTAGGTTATTAGTCAGCCGCTACATCCAGGCCAACCTAGGGAGAGGTGGTGGGTGGGTGTGGGATGGAAGCCAAATGTGTGTGTATGTGCATGTGTGTGTGTGCGTGTGTGTGCATGTGTGTGTGTGTGTGTGCAGTTGAGTGGGTGGGGGTGTTGCTTCCCCAGTGTAAGGAGCACACTGCATCTTCCCCGACCACTCTCTGACAGGCCTACATACATCACCACCCCCAACACCTCTGTTTCTCTCTCCTCTCCCTCTTCATCATCCCTATTCCCTCTCTCCCTCCCTCCATCCATCCACCTCTCCTCCCAGCCTCCCTCTCACCTGCTCCCATCTCTCATGAGTGCTGGTGTCTCTCTCAGCTGCCCACATCTCTCTCTTTTTCTCTCTTTCACCTGCTCGCAGCCCCCCCACACCTCTCGCCAGGCCTCCCTGAGTATCATTTACATCGATGATGCCTCATCATTACCCCTGCCCTACTTTATCTATCACCCAGCAGCTCTGCCATAGGGCCTATTCCTGCGCCGTAGGCCTTATTCCTATAGTCTATCACAGTAGATCTCAACCAGTGAAGCAAGGCGTGAAAACAACTTACTGTTGTTTTCACAGAGTCAGTTTGAAGTTTGGCTTTGAGATTGATAACAGTCTATAGGAATTTGAAAGCAAAGTTTAATACAGAGAACACAGACAACATATTTTTTAACTAGAATGTGCCTTTGTTTTCTACAAAAAGAAGTCCATTGTAATATTATCATTGCTTCAAATGTGTTACCAAATTAAGCTTAATATATGCTGGTTGTATGCAGTGAGGTTTTTCAGACAAGCAATCTGATTGGTTTAATTTCTATAAAGTACACTTAGACTAACTTGCTGTCTGGTGATTGAGTGTTTAGACACTGATGCTGCCCACATTGTATACTATACTATGTACTGTTTACATACTATCCTAGGGATGAATGCAGAGAAGTGTCTTCTTATAATAGCCAGAAACACTTTAAAATGACATACATTTATAAAATCCTGAAATATGTTTACCTTTTTTATTTTTTATTTTTTTTATTAGTCTTCAACATATCAGCAGTAATCTTTTGTAAAGAAGAAAAGACTCGGTTGGATCAGTCAGTCACCTCACCTCAGTCAGGTGACAGATGCTTTTGGTTTATTAGGGTTAGAGTTGACATTTTTAATGAAAAATTAAAACTGTAGTGTTACAAGGTGTTAAGGCATCATATCAGCCCTGATTCAACCACAGAGCCTGTCAGATTCCTGGGCCTGAACCTTGAGGGCCCTAGCGCACACATTCCTTATGTACCAAAAGCTTTTAAGAGGCCTGGAAGAGCAGAGTAGAGTTGAGGTCATTTCCATTTGGCAACATTTCCTCAGTGATGTGTAAATCCTTTGAATTAATTTATAATGCATGAACATAAGACTGTGATGAAGAGAGAGTAATACCCTGCCAATGTATACTTGGCTTGACTAATCGTTAAAGCATATATTCCATACAGTGACAAGTTTACAGTATGTTGTGCATTTAATGAGGCTAATTATGAAATATATGTTGGCAGCACATAGAAATGCACATTTCAAACAGTGTCTATGTACAGACTATATTTGTGTGGCAAATACACTGTTATGTGTAGTGTGTATGTATATGTATGCATTCTGTAAGTACAAGTATTAAAGTATTCATGTTTACACACAGTATGTGTATGTAAGAAAACATATGTTATGGATACAATAGATCAAATTAACAGCAAGAGAACATTTTCTCCATCTTATCTAATGTACCACTGAACTTTTCCATTGCACAAATAGGTAATGCTTTATTTTACAGGTCTGTGAAATAATTAACCAGAAAGTTTCCTGGAAAGAACTACTGTATGCCATTTGGCACCATGTCCTAGCTGTATCTGTGTGAGGCTTAACACACCATCAGTCAGGGAGAACTCATCATACCTCAAGTTACTTAAATAACTGCAAGCGCTTACTGACGTATATTGACGTACAAATTTCTGCTGGTGAGATTAGTAACATTAGCTTGACCTTGGTATATTGATTTTTGCATCTTCTGCTCTTATTAAAAGAGGAATGGTATGTCCAGTTTGTATCACTCTACAGCAAAGGGTACTCAGGGAAAGTTGTGGTTGCTCTGCAGGCTAAGGACCTCACCACTAAATTTGTTATGGGTTATGTGTGTGGCTTATGACCTCTGCAAGATGCCATTCATTCACTTTTCTGTTAAGTTCAACTGTCTATTATTGCAGCAATGACCTGAATAAAAGGAAAATATGCATTGACTAAGCATCC